>JAKLMI010000242.1:4545-20628 GCA_022813495.1 Pasadenomyces melaninifex
CAAGAACATGTGGAAGATGTTTTCGAAGAGTGGAGTGGGAAAAGACAATCGACATTGTATGTGGACTTAGGAATTGGTAAGAACTACTTTAAATTTGCTGTTATCCCTGAACAGCTGTTCACCTATTGATCCCTCAACGAAGCTGTATTTACCCCCACCATTCAGATGACCGCACCGTCTCCGGGGATGAAGAGCTGATTTGTCCTTGAATTAGGTCTGACAAAATTGATCTTCTGCCTTGCTTACGTCTTCATCTGGGCAAGATCATATGCGTCTTCTGCTCACGTCGTTCGTGACTCCTTTATCAGCGCACGTCAAATCACGAAGCATGCCGGCGATTGGCTTTATCATATACGGACGACTCAGTTGATCAATCACCTCTTGTCTGACGCGACAGAAGAACAAATTGGTCTTGCGGATATATGCGTCATTTGTCGCTCGAAATTGAGGTCACGGCAGAAGACAGTTCCTTTGCAGGCGCAGACTGGAGCGCTCGACAGTGGGTCCGGTCTCAAGAAGAACTCATCTGGAGACTATTCTCAGACTGAGCGGCCAAAGTGCCTACCTTGCGGCCATATCTTACACAAACGATGTCTTCAAATATGGTTTGAAGCACAAGCCACATGCCCGACGTGCCGCCATCATGTGAAATATTAAAGGTATGTGCGGTCCACCAGCGACTCATCTTAGCTCGAAGCCGGTACAGGTATAGTGGTAATTGTCTAATGGGCTCAGCTGGTATGATTGATTGCGTTTCAGTCTCCGTCTTCACAGAGTACATCTGACATATATGTCATAGATGGCTGGGCAAATGGCCTTTGTTCGACCACATTCGAGATTCTATTTCACGGATTTTGTAGTTCAGCTTGAAGCGGTCATGAAACACCCCGTGGGCCGAACGTGGCGTCCGCGATCAGAGCAACTGTCGATAGCCCAACAGATTCGGAAGCTATATACCAGGTCGCGTCGTGAGACTAGCTTATTGAGCCCTCTTCAATAGACGTAGAAGTTATTCCATTAATTAATCTTCCAGCAGATTCAGCTAT
The DNA here is from genome assembly GCA_022813495.1 of Pasadenomyces melaninifex. NCBI lineage: Eukaryota > Fungi > Ascomycota > Dothideomycetes > Pasadenomyces > Pasadenomyces melaninifex. The sequence continues at coordinate 5,592 of JAKLMI010000242.1, forward strand.
CAGATCTATCGATCATCTACAAATTGCGCTATGCAAACATGAAACCAAGTTAAAAGCAGCACTTCTCACGCTGACTCTGGGATATCAAGCGTCATGTGGTTTGCCAGTATAGTGTTCTTGTTCGTAATCTGATGACTTCAAGAGTGACGTCTCTACCAACACTGCCTTGCATATGTTCATTCCTATGGTAAATACACTGATAGTTCCAGTCCCCCACTGTAGGGTAATGTAAGGCTCCTGAATCCGTTCTCTGGATTGCGTATATACTCCAGAAAGTCCCTGTACAAGAGCTTTGCTATTCCCACATTGTCCGTGATGACAACAGCACCACACTTGAGCATTGGTTGGACAAGCTTGAGGGTAGGAAGTGCAAGAGGCGTCCAGACTGCACATTGTCAGCAGATGTCCGCAGGAGTCTATTGCAAGCTAGGAGGAACGTGTTGAGAAAGTAACGTACTGTCCAACAGCAGGAGGTCAATCCTCTCCGGCACGCCATTGTCAACCTTCAAACTTTCCAGCAAATCCCCCTCGCGCAGCTCGATCCATGGTTCAACTTCATCACCAGCCTCCTTCCAATGCAGTCTGGCCTTCACTGCTTTAGCATGCTCTTTTTCCGTCGCGGTCACCTTTCCGGTGAGCGAGATAGTCCCAGCAGCTATCTTCCGTTGAAGGAGCACATTCTGGCCCACCGCCAACGCTAGATATATCGTCGATAGCCCGAAACTCGTCCCAGCCTCGATCACGTTGCATGCCCCAACACTCCTTGTAAGCAGATAGATAAACTGGCACTTATCTCGGTCTAAAGCGACAAATTTATCTCGCATATGCTCATCGGCGGCGGCGGACCATATCTCACCAAATACAAGGAAGCGAACCAGCCGAGTCAAGTAGAAGAATCTCTGGGACCAAGACTTCTCTTCCACGTCCGATAGAGCATGTAGCTTCTGCAAAAGTTGCTGTACTCTTAGACTGGCCACAACAGGTGTCGGTGAGTCACTCTTCCTCCTTGACAATGTCGAGTGGCATCCAGCTATACTAAGGTGAAATGCGCGAGCCCAAGAGTCGTTGTTTACTACGCGAAGAACGTCGGCTCTTTACTAGGATCGGGTCTGGAGTTGGCCCACAAGGAGTTGGGTGCTTTTGTTGGCCCTCAGAAGTGGCTGGCCTATTGGTCAGTGATGACACGGAAGATCAAATTCTCCTGTTTCGTTGACATTTAGGACCATTGCCTCCATCCATCCGTATTCTCGCTGCGGGGCAACCTCAATTGTCAAGAAATTCTTTTGTAACGATTGAATTCGTGATTCATGCCACTTCTGGCGTGTGTCGTTCGGACTGATCCCAACGACACCGTGCGGAATGCGGAAAATGGTGATGCGTGGTTTTTGCCTGTTTTAGTGTCCAGCCCTTTCTGGGCACTTTGTCGTGATCCAGTAATAGTAATGCCTCAGCTCTATCTCGCTAATGAAACTAACGGGGATGCTAGGTCGCCACTGCTATCACTTGGAGGTAATACTCGACAGAATTTTGATTGGGTTGTAGGTATGTAAAATGCGCACAAATGCCTCAGAGTGTCGTCAGCATTCACGAAGAGACCGTTAAGTTCTGAACGATTAGTTGATGCTTCCCACCAGTCATTTTGGTTGAGCGACAGGTTGTTGATAGATGTGGTAGCGCTCATGGATGATGCCTAGTTCTCTGGCTATGGACCCAAGGTCGTAATGAGGTACTGCTTTCATAGAATGCTAACCTCGCTTGATGCAACTAAATTGCATAGACTCGGAATGTGCAGCTGCGCTGAGGTCCTGTAGGCCAAAGCATGCCTCACTGTTTAGCTTCTACACAACATAGCGCTCAAGTGGAAGCGTAACCTTTCCAGGCTAAGCTACAAACAATACTGCTCAGGCAACTGTTCCAAGGTAAGCACCACAACCGAGAACGCTTTCGACAGAGCCAATACTTGTTGGCGTGCTCGGTTGCTTAAACGTCCATTTTTAGGATTTCGCGAATGGAATAACTGGATCTCGTAGGCATACATGTTAGAGTCAATCTTCGTCATATCGCATCCGACACTTTGTCGGGTTATCGGTAGGAAAAAGCTGTATCCCCCCGGATTTGACTCTCATTATCGATAATTATCGACAAGAGCAACAACGGGTTAGTATTGCTAAGTAGTGCTCAGGGGGACCAATACTGATGCCCTCCTCGCCTTCCTGGTTAGAAATTGACTGAAAAGTATGTCCAGTGTTGCGTATCAATGAAGACGACCTCAACTTCTGGATATCACTGTCGTCACATCGTTCTTACTGTGAATCTCTTTCAGAGCGGAACACGGAAACAAGCATTTACGCCAATGACGAAAGTGCCTCCCTCCAGCGCCTGGCGTAGCCACAAGCAGGATGACTGTATGTACAGCGTCATTATTACATCAGCGGGCATGCTGCTGTTGTTGCGTACATAAATGGCTTATTACCAGCCTCAATGTCCTTTCCAATCTCATCTCATCTCATCTCATCTCATCCACTACAATTATCAGAAAGTCGAAAACAAACTTATTTCTCGATTACAACACGCGAAACCTCTTCAATATGGCATGCAGCTGTGGACCTGGGGGCGAGAAATGTCCCTGCAATGGACCAAAATCCTGCACCTGCTCCCAGAACTGTCAATGTAAGGATTGTGGGGTAAGTGAGAAAACCGAACGTTGCCCTTGCGAGAAAGTATAAATTCTGACTCATGAAAAGAAAAAATAAAGAGGATGATTCCTCGATGAAGTGATTGCTTCGAGAACATCTGCCGTACTGTGGCCTTGCAAAGAAGGGACGATCCGATCGCTGTTGCTGCAACGTTGCGGAGATGGAGAGGGGAAAAGAAGAGCGGTGTTATTCCACAGAGAATTTCGCCGGAACAACTATCTACACTCATTAGCACCATTACTTGTTACCATAAAAATGATACTGGTCGTAGGGACCCTGAAAATCAACAAAATTGTATGCGAAGGTGGATTTCTCAATGAATGGGAAATGCCTCTTGGCACCACAACTGCCGGCTGTGCCCGAGGCTGCGGGTCACTGCACATAGTGGCATGTACTGGCACCACCTCACCGCCGCTGTAGCATTACTAATATTTCCGATTACGTGATCTTGAAGCTGACCAAACGTCTTGTATAGACATTTTCTGGTGTCAGTGATTGTAGAAACACTACTCACCAACCCGCAGAGTGCTCCAGTACCTGTTATTGAGCTATCGCTTGAGCCATCCTTGAGCCATCACCATCTACAACACCAGGACTGGGAAGAGGAAGCCGCATAAAGAAGCGTAACAAGGCGAGCAGAAGTAGGTTGCCCATTGGGCAAGGTTAGGGCTGCGATTTTTTCGAGCTTGTATGAGAACCTACACGGTCGAACCCTCGCCCTCCTACGCATTAAAGAAACAAATTAATCTAGTAAGGAAAGTGGAACATTTAAGCGGAGGATTTCAACCCTGCCCACCGGGGAGTCTAAGCGCGCGACCCGTTGCGCCTTTTGTGCGTATTTCTTGGCGACTGGGACCACCCTTGTCACAAATTCCGTCTTTGTCGGGTAGCCATCAACGCCACTGTTCAGGGGAACTTGTGGACGGCTGGGCGATGCAGATAATCGTACGAAACTCACTAGTTGCATACAACCGGAAAAGGAAACACATCTCTCTGTCCACCTGGAGCAGATCTAGCCTCTCTGTGGACCAATCCTTGGATAGTCAAAAGCTTTCGCATATGCCAAGTCTTGCTTCTGAGTCTTTTTCGCGCCTTTTTCAGCCACCATGGACACCTTAAGATTACTGAATGGGAGCAATGACGCATTCACGTCAACCAGTTAACTTATGCAGACAAACCGACCTGTAGCATAGGCCTAAGCGGTAGCGCCCACGGAGCTCAGTATTGCTCCGGGTGAAGAGTCCCAGGACCAGGTGCGCTCGCTAGGCCCCATCCTTCCATTTGCACTAGAGAATCTGATAATACTTGGTACTGCGATAAAGTGTTCGTACGCATGACACTATTTCGCGATAGGTAGTGATCGCTCAACCAATTGAACAATGTACATGTAGCTGGACTGGAGTCAGCCTTGTGGTAGTGGATCTGTCTTAGGATAAGGCATATTATGCTATTGGCTTACAGATCAATACCTATCGCGAAATGTCATGCGTACGAACACTTTGGCATAAGGTCGTCTTTCAAGTGCTTAGCATTAAGATCTGTGCCCTACTTAGTAGCATATTCTACATGTCCTAGCTTGCGCTGCCAAGTGCACGAAACTAGGCCGACGGGACTCGCTACCGGTGCAACGACGCATCCGTAAAATTGATAGCCAACTACAATCGCTCATTTTACGGTCGCTTTGCTCTTCAAGGCAATTGGGAAATAAAACAATGACCATAGCTAGCTCAACATATCTCTTCCATTCTTAACATTGCTGGTGTGCTCCGGCGTCAGGATGGTGGGGTTTCTGATCCTTTTTGGTATCGGGGATCACGAAACCTTTGTCGGTTTCCCACTCCTCTCTTTCTCTGCGCATGTCCCTTCGGACCCAGCGTACGCTGATGAATGCCCAAATAGTAGCCCAGATAAATGGCACAGCCCAGCCTGTAATATGTTAGCTTTTGTGTGCGAGTATCGGAAACGTGGTACTCACAGATGCCGTAGGCCACTGTTGCAGGAACAGAGTGTATCACAGCAATGACTGTGAGCGGTATAGCAATGATTAGAGCCGGGATGGACCAGAAGAGTGACAGGTTATATATCATTTGTCGGAATCGTGGACTTGCGCCGTAACGAGCGGCAAGTGCTTCCCGGTACGGTCTTCCAGCACTGGCGTTGACTGCTACGACATCTTCAATGAAGTAGTACACACCAGGCTTGACCGTCTCCCCCTTGCCTGTAGAACTGAGGCGGAATGGCGCTTTCCAACCACGCATATGATGAAACGTGAGCAGTCCCATAATGCCACCTAGTGAGTATAACAAGGACGGCGCAGGCATGCAGAGAACCCTTAGCCAGACGATGTGCGGAGCGCTTCCGACGATGAACAGTGCCGTGGCCGCTGTTATAGAGACCACCGACGTCCATGTGACCACATCGAAGCACCAACGACTGTTTGTCCCTAGCGGCCGGTAAAAGCGTTCCTTCTTGATAAGCCTCAACGTGCGGATGGCAAACTCGAGATATGTGGGACCTCCCAAATTGTTGTGACGACGGCAAAGGTGATCCAGTTTGGGACGTGGCCGCCATAATAAAGTCCGTAGTAAAGGGCAATAGGCACGACACATGCATCAATCCACATTAGGACGATGAGTGCACCGAGCCTGAAACGCCGCACACCATGATGCCATGTGAACGGTAACTGTGGAAGCAACTTTGGATTCTCCTTGTAGTATTGTTGTAAGTTACTAGCTCTCCGATGAAACTCCTTTTTCGTGGCAGCGCGACTGTCATAATAGACTTCTGCTTCGGCGTGGCGCATTCTATCGCGCCCTTCAGGCCAGAATGAGGAACTATGTCGGTGGTGGTCGACATGAGGGCGGGCAGATCCAAGGGCAAGATGACCAACGCTACTGGGTGATGTGGCAGAGTCAGGAGAGACAGCGCCTCGATCAGGACTTGAGGATGTCGGTGCATGCAGTCTGGGCTGACTTGGGTCGTCGAACGACAGGCTGCCGCGAATGAGTTCAGGCATGATGATTATGGGGAAAGAAAGGTTAATGGACAAAGAAAATGTATTTCAGCAGATGCTATGAACTTCAGTTTCCGACGTCAGCAGGTTTAGCGACTAGCTACAGGATTGACTGACCAATTTCAAGGCTGTTGATCAGTCCTCAAAGCTGGCTGATGTCTATGCCGGTAAAAGTATTTTCGTACGGGACATGTTGTGGCAAATTGTAGCAGGTAATTCATTTGACAGGAGATTGTTGGAGTAGCCTGTAACGATCTCTCCATTGCTTCCAGTCTGCCACCATGAGAGGGATCGATAGTGGCTGAAAAACGCAGAAAAACCTCAGTCGAGGTCTATGATCAATAGGCCTTGGCGTATATGGAGCCGAGCGCTTAGACCAAGCTTTCCTAGATGTGCGGCCAATGTGAGAGTTGAGACAGATTATGTTCTAGCCACACACTGTGACGTATTTGCTCTTACTGCCATCAATCTTCATTCGATTAATTTCTCGTGTAGGTACTGTACATCATTCACATGTTCAGACGTGCTTCTCGGAGGTCGCACTGATAGTCTGTATTGACATCTGTAACCTTCGTGTGAAACTCCCGGTCGCAAGGATGAGCACTTGAGGTTTGTGGTTGGCTACATTGCCAAGAATACACCACTGCCTCAGTGGGTCTTGTCCGCCCAATCAACTCGGTTGCTGGCCATGTCTGGAGCGCTCATTGAGATCAAGCCTACCAGTAGGTGGCACAATGTTCTAGTAAGAAATATGATATGCACCTGGGGAACAAGTATAGTTGAAAGCAGATATCTCTTTCTCATTGCGGTCAACCAGTATTTTTATGTACCCCTAGACCTTTGAACACTATGCAGTTGTTTCTATATGTCGTCGTGTTCCTCCTGTCCTTTCGACCGCAGGGGACTCGTGCCGCCCTTCGTTCATACAGTCTCACGCTACATGCTGGCACTAGAGCTCCAGGTTGGTGTTCGAGTCGAGTATATTTTGTATGCCTCTTCCTAACAGTGTCATAGATGGGGTGTCCCGTGAAGTCTATCTCATCAACGATCAACAGCCTGGTCCATTGATTGAGGCTGAGGAGGGAGACGACTTAGAGATCTTCGTGCAAAATAATCTGCCGGTCGAACAAACAATCCATTGGCATGGTCGGTCCCTTTCTCAAGGCGAATTCCTTTGCACATGATATTTGCATCGCAGAAGAGAGTGACTAAGACATGAGTTGTAGGCCTTCTTCAACATGGTACACCAGACATGGACGGTGTTCCCGGTGTCACTCAGGTCAGTTGATTTAGCGCAGCCCGTTAGCTTCTACAGTGCTAATATTGATGCAGTTTCCGATTCCGCCCCAAGGGAACTTCACTTATCGGTTCTCGACAGGGTCAGAATACGGCTTCTATTGGTATCACTCTCATTTCCGAGCCTATTACAACGATGCCGTACGCGGGCCACTTCTCATACATCCTTCACCGTCGCGCCGCCGTCCATTCGAGAGCCTTGCTCGAGATAGCACAGAATTAGACGCGATGCGACAAGCCGAACGAGCTGCTACGCCGCTTCTGTTGACTGACTGGTATCATCGGCCCTCGGATGTCATCTACGACGAATACTTTACCACCGGCGCGTTTCCTCAGTGTGTTGACAGCCTTCTGGCCAATGGATATGGCAGAATACAATGTTTGCCTGAAAGTGTCCTTCAAGCCGGTCCAGGATTGGGATTAGAGTCCATCGTCGCGAACGATCCGCATGATCCTTTGAGCATGCCTGGCATGTCGGTGGACACAACTTCAGGCAGTGACATGCCGATGGAAAAAATGTCATCGTCCTCCATGTCGATGGACTCGGTGTCGATGGATATGTCCATGAGCATGCACAAACGGTCTGATCATGCAACAATGATGGCAGCAGACTCTACAACCTCTGGTATGAACATGCCGTCCGCAACCAGCACGTCCACGTCACCGATGGCTTCCATGTCAGGCATGGCAGACATGTCCAATCTTGGTCCCAAAGGTTGCAGTATGCAAATGATGTTCAAACCAGGGTTTAACGCAAGTTCTCTCCCACCAGAGACATGCAGCAACACCACGTCAGAGCTGTTCATGTTCAACGCCGATGCTTCTCAGGGCTGGGTAGCTTTTCATCTGGTTAACGCAGCTGCCGTGAGCAGGCTGAGCGTCTCACTCGACGGTCACTCCATGCTCGTCTACGCTGCAGACGGGCTCTATGTGGAGCCGCAAGAGGTCAAGGTCAGTTTCTATGGGCGTTTCCCGAATGTTCTTATTAAGTATAGTAGGTTTTACACATCTCGATCGGTCAACGGTATTCAGTGATGGTGAGACTCGATCAGACGCCGGGAAACTACTACCTGCGTTTTGCTTCATATCCATACGGCGATATGCAGCAAGTTATCGAAGATCAAGCAATCCTGTCATACCAGGTCAGGCGTGAAGCTCTAGCTCTTGATAGCAATCTTGCTAACTCATTTCAGACTAACGGTACCAGTATGACCAATATGGACATAATGGATGATTCTACCTTGACCTGGATGCTCGTGAACGGGTCAGCCAAACTTACCGCTCCCGAGTTGGACGACCAGATGCTTGCACCCTTTGACGGGAATGCGCCCCCAAGCGGGCCATCAGATGTAACAGAACTGTTCGCCATTAATCAGACCGATATTGTAACCTGGGTGGTTAATGGCCAACCATTTTCGGAACCACAAAGTCCTATAATATACGGGAATGTCTCCGATGGCTGGAATGCTGCCACAACTCTCCACATGCCTGGCAACTCGACAATTGATCTTATCATGTATGTCGCGAACGACTCGGTGGATACGGTAAGTTGTGTTCTGTTCTCAAGAAAGCCAAGACGAGTCGCAGCTGACCCAAGCTTGGACAGATGGGGCATCCCATGCACCTTCATGGTCACAAATTCTGGTTTCTGGGGTCGGGTGAAGGCGTGTTTCCATATCAGTCTGTGACGGACGCACCTTCATCCATGATAAACTTACGCAATCCTCCTTATCGAGATACCATAGATTTGCCGCCGTCAGGGTGGGCCGTTATCAGGTATGACACAAAGACTGCGTGAAATTAGAGGTAACTGATAGCTAATGCGTCCTAGATATGTTACCGACAACCCAGGAACGTGGTTGTTCCATTGCCATGTGCAGTGGCATCAAGTGGTATGTTATATCCATGGACGTCTGGATTACAGAAGCTGACTGGTATCCTTGTATAGAGCGGAATGGGAGTGGTACTCGTCGAAGATGAGGAGCGAATGCGAAGTATGGTGGGGTCGATCGAGGACGCCGCCAACAATCCAAACACAGCTGCGTTGGCAACATCTTTGGCCAGATCTACAGTGATTCCCACTTCCTCATATTCAGCTGCCTTGTGCGCAGCAGTATTGAGCCTTCTATTTCATTAACACTGGCGAGGACAAGACAAGCCGTCACGATGCGTTCGTCAAATAGAGCTGGATTACTTTGTCGATGTATACAGGCATTGTGCAAATATTGTTGTTTTACTCTTGCAGCGGCCATTTATTGCTAGGTGCTTGGAATGCGACGCTTGAAACCGGTCTGGCGGAAGGAGGACGACATCTGTGTAAATCCTCCGAGTTGGCTTCCAAAAGATGGGCGGCAAGATCAATCTGGTGCCAGAGTCACTGCTCCCGTGCTACATGAACTCACATTTCTTCACTTTGATTAGGTGAAAATGCAATAATAAAAAGGCCAGCGCAGCTACCATTGCAAAAGTGTTTGCATCACAAACGCAACCAATTACGAGACCAGTTTGGCTATAATAAAGACTACTTGAAGCTCTTACATCCCCGTTAGCCCGTTGTGCGTTGCGGCTGCTTCGGGAATGACAAGAAATCAATAAGCTCCAGGTAGACGATAGTGTGTATGGCCATCCATTCGACGGCGTAAAGTCCCTGGCCGGATGATGTGCACATGAAGTGCACTCGCCGCGTAATACGCACAAATAACGCAGCCATTAGCTCCTATTACTGGCCCTGGCCAAAGTAAGCGTTGGCCACCGTCGTTTTCAAGGAGCAAGTCCTCCCCAAATGGCAGCAATGGCCACGTCCAGCTCGAACCACTTCCCAGCGTTTATGGCTTGGCATTAAAATGATACACGGCCATAGAATTAGTTGCGCTCTTGTATCTGGGAGTCGTTGTAGTTTGTCAAGCCCTCAACCCAGTCATAGGAAAACTTCTTAAGTCTGACGATTTGTCCGCCGTCAGCGCCTCCAAACACGTCTTTTGCAGGTGTTCTTCAATCACGCCCGTCCCCTCTTGAAGCGTCAGACATGCCTCAACCAAGGTGGCTTATTGGTCTGCAGGCATCCATATTACGGAAGTCGATGGAGTTCGGCATGTTCATCAACGCGCTGCATTCCCCTCGCCCACCGGCACCTTCATTCTGTCGACGTATCCCTGTTACAATATCCCGCCGAAAAGGGTTCATCGACCTGCTCTTCTACACACCCAAGGACTACTCGATGCCGCATGGTGTTGATACAGGAAGGAGATACCCAGTTATGGTGAACTTTCACAGCGGAGGTTTTACCCTCGGCAGAGCCAGCGATGACGCCCCATGGGCATCTATCGTGGTCGAGGTCGTCCATGCCGTTGTCGTCTGTGTGGAATATCGCCTAGCACCACAATTTCCTTTCCCTACAGCCGTGGAAGACGGCGCAGATGCTCTTATGTACATCATGCAAAGAGCCGAAGAGCTTAAGCTTGACGCAGAGAGGATTTGTGTAAGCGGCTTCTCTTCAGGTGGCAACATGGCGTTCACCGTTCCACTTTTGTTACAGAGTGAAAATCGGCGGATGCGAACCGACCGGGAGTCTAGTGGGGAGAGTGTCGCTAGCACAGCGCCAAGAACTGTGCAACAGGTGGCCCTGATCGTCAGCTGGTATCCAACAACTGACTACGCCACTTATACAAGAGAAGAACGCAGAAAATGCAATACTCAACCTGGTAAAGAGCCTCCTAAATTCTTCACAACTCTCTTCGACGCCGCCTATATTCATCCAATCTATGAAGTCTCATTGTCCAACCCATACCTTTCTCCCAGTCTTGCCCCAGATGACATGCTCAGGAAACTTCCTGACGATGTTCTTATATACACGTGTGAGTGGGACGGATTGCGTGCTGAAGCTGAGAGGTTCAAAGCGTACCTAGCAAACGAGTTGCAGAAGCGGGTAAGGTACAGGATGGTTCCAGAAGTGACTCATGCCTGGGATAAGAAACCGCATCTTAAGGGCAATGGATTTGAAGAGAGCGTGTATAGGGAGGCTTGCTTCGAGATAAAAAGAATTTTTGACGATGGATTGGCGCGGAAGTCTTGACTACTATTCCCTGCGCTACCAAATGTCGAATATCGGAAGGAATTCGACATTTTGGTAGCGGAGGGGATAGGCCTTCGAAAAATTGAAACCATTGCTTAGCTTATTCTAAAAATGGAATAGATGTTATGTCATGCAGCTGAAAACGTTAGGCTTCGATGTAAGTCATATGGCTTGTCTTACGATGCTGATATTGAACCACTCTATAAGCAACAAGACTCTCTCCCTCTCGCTCGTAGGACATATCAATAGAATAAGTACAGCAATTGGGATGAACATCCGTGGATGATTGCGACCCCGGGACAGGGTGAGCATTGGATACAAGAATACTACCTTAAATTGCATTTAATGAACGGGAGAGATATCCCCTCTGCTACCAGAACGTCGAATTCCTGCCTAAGGCATCATTGGCATATGCACTCCAGAGGAAAGTGATTCTGTAAGGAAACTCAGGCGCAAATGGTGCCTTAGGCAGATATTCGACATTTTGGTAGTGGAGGGGCTGCGCCCCGGACAACCAAAGTGGCCGGATTTTTCGCTGCACACCACCAAAATGCCGGACAGATGGGTTGTCCGGGTGGAGAGGGGATACCGTGTCTAGAGATCCAATCCGCAAGCTTCAATTTGGATAAGGTGAACGCTTGCGAGGCTGAGCGGCAAGGCCCAATCATCGTCTCTATCAAGCACAGGCCTCCTTGATTCCTTTGTTGATCAACAACCAATTGATTGGGAACCCGGTCCAGTGTCCGAAGAACATGCCGATCTGAGACACAATATATTAGCACCGCTCTCATCAGGAAGGATCAGATCGGACTGATCGCCTACCTGCATCATGAACCAATACGTCATGGTATTCATGCCTAGCTTCTGGTCGAAGATCCAAAGGTCAAAGATGGCCATCCAGCCAAAGAGGCCAATCTCGAAGAAGGTCAGTGACAAGAAATCAGCCTTCGCGGAACGAAGAATGGTTTTCCACCCGTAGTCCCCCGCCATGGGAGCGATGGAAAAGTACTGGAAGACGATGCCGAAGGCGAGAGCGAGGACGAAATCTAAAAGAAAGCGAGCACATCAGCAGATATAGCTGAAGGTTGGTAGATCAGAGCCCACACCTACCCACGATGAAGGCGGCGTAGAGCATACTTCCACCGATCGTTGCACCTGACCTGTAGATTAGCCATTCCCCAATGATGTCGCCGAGGACACAGCCAGCGCCGCAATGACAGGTTGCGATGGTGATGGTAGCGAACGTGGGTTGGTTGGCGCTCATGCCGTGGGGGTGCTGATGGACGCCTCCGCCATGCCCCATACTATGACCGTGATGACCAGAACGAGGATCTGTGACTGTCTCACTGCCACCACAGCGCGGTTCGCCACCTGTGTTCCCTTCGCTGTGATCCATCCGATGGTTCGAGTGTAGGAGCGGATCCTCTTCGCTCTCCTCTGCTCCATCCTCAATTTTCTTGCTCGGCAACTCCGGCCTCCCGTACTTGATGTACGTCCATACAGTAATCGGCCACAGGTACAGCGCGTTGATGATGTAGACCGGAATCCTACAGCCCAAGAGAACGTTGTGTTACTCAGTGTACAGCCATCGATGGAGAAAAGATTACGGAGTAGGTTGGAGGGGACGACTTACATGACGGCCATCATGGACCTCCATCCCCGACGGTAGACGATGTCAAAGGTGAGCCATAGTGAGGCGAGTACGGCAACGCCAATCGAGACCCAGGAGATGACGGTGAGTCCGAGTGGAGGCGTGTAGGTTGAGAGATCCATGTTCCAGTTCTCCATCTTACCAGCACAACTTGCCTCGTGGATTGACAAGCGAAGGAGGCTGAACTATATAACTGCGAAACAAATCAGCAGCAGCAACAGTGGCGTTTGCGGTTACCCGACTCAGTACTTGATGTGACGATGACGACACAAATGAACCTCGAAAGGCTGTGGAATAATGATGCCGGTGTCGCGCATGGAAAGACGTCTATGTTTTTATAGCGCAAAGTTCACGGATTATGACATAATTTAGATCGCCTAGTGGTGAGTTATCCCCTTCAAGAGGGACCAATAATACTATGGGTAGTGAGGCGCATGATGCAGCATAGTAACCCCATCCACCTAGTAACGCACCAACCGCGATTTACACCACCATCTTCAATGAACGTTATATTCTTAGGGAAGCGAAGCCATGGCCGAAAATTGTGCTTTCTAGCGATACGCAGCCTCAATTCCGAGGGCTGAAAGCCGTATGCTCGCCAAACCTGCCAAATTACATGACGTCCGCTCTGGATAAATATCAAAGCGGTGTCGATTAAAACGAAGCCGTCGTAGCTTAGAAAAGTTAGCCGAGATTCCTTACCGAAAAGAGGGTAGCTATTTCCATGACGTTCGCGTTCAACCGACAGCGCTTTTGAAATGTATTCCAGTGCAAACGGTGCAAACAGCCCTCCTTGGCGCTGGTGGCCAACTGCGCAAATTGTGCGTTTTTCGGGATGCACCTTCCTATCAATCATTCTCTGTGCCATGTTTCGATTGCAATGAACCAATTCGCTATGCGCTTCTACGCACAATACACTCGAGGAAGCTAGCATCTATGACTCATACTCGCCAGCATGTTCTTCCGTTTTCTATGTCTTTGGCTTCTCCTTGCCAGTCTATTAAAGAGCTTCAGTGTTTGCAGCTTGTCCCAATCTTCGTAACGTCCTGTCCTTACCGTATCTATCTCTGAACAGTAATCATTTAGGCAAAGATATCTTCGCCACATAGCACACCACGGCAAACTGGTGGCGCTGCGATGGCATCCGCTGTCTCCTCGGCTAATGGTCTGCTGACCTCGACTTTGCTTGTTGCTAATATCCATTGTCCATCTTGCGCCTCTTATGCCGAGGACATTCTGCGACCTTTTCAAGAAATTCGAAACGTTGATGTATCCATCATTGACCATGCCATACGCATACAACACGAGGTGGATATTTCCAGGCGGTTTACAGACGAGTTGGTGAAAGCAGCATTTGAGGTTCAGCATATCTCTACATGTGACGCCTCAGGGCGTCAACTGCACACACGCGATGTTCCTCACGAGCCTACGAAGCCTACATCGTACCATCTATGGCCTGTCTTCATGTCTCGAGCGCAGAGAAAGCACATCGAGAATTGCAACGCATGCCAGAGCGAGCGCCAAAAATACAGCATCAAACACCGAACATGGTCCGCCCTCACGCAAGCAAGGCGACGTGGTCAGGCTTCTGTGGATGTTTCGGCCCTCGAGCGTGGAGAAAGCCAACTGCATACTCCCGTAGGCAACCGGTCTTCACTTGCTCTTACGAATGGTACAAGCTCCCTTGAGAAGGATGAGGCAAAAGTCTATATAGCGACTATCTCCATTGAAGGCATGACATGTGCTTCGTGTAGTGGCACTATCACCGCTGAACTTGAGCAGATGGACATTGTCCAGCACGTCAGCGTTAATCTTCTCAGCAACAGTGCAACTGTCACATTCAGTGGTCCCAGCTCCAATGCAGATAACATTGTCGAAGCTATTGAAGATGTGGGCTACGAGGCTACCATCGACGATGTCCAGGCTGCTGTTTCACCCAATGACTCGAACCACTTTTACAAGGCGTCTCTTAGTATTGAGGGCATGACATGTGGGTCCTGTGTTGGAACGATTACCAGGGGCCTTCAAGACCTCCCCGATGTCCAAGAGGTCAATGTTGACTTGGTGGGAGACGGTGCCACCGTCGGGTTCAAAAATTGGTCAACTGTTGATTCGATTCTTACTAAGATTGGGGACTTAGGCTACGGTGCCACTGTCGTCGACTTTGAGGAGCTCTACGCCAAAGAACAAGGGCGCGCCTCTCACGAACGCAGCGTACAGTTCCAAATATCTGGAATGTACTGCCCTAATTGCCCCATCAACATTGCAAGTGCTATACACGGGGCTTTTGGTGATGATGTACTCATCTC
>JAKLMI010000243.1:0-20547 GCA_022813495.1 Pasadenomyces melaninifex
TGTGGCGCTGGCTTCGATGTTTTCCTTGCCAGTCCCAAAGTGGGCGAGTCGGGATGTGTCATTGGCGTAGACATGAATGAGGACATGCTCGAAAAGGCACGCAAAAATGCTAAGAACATGAACCGTGGTGCCGGTGTGAAGAACGTAAAGTTTGTGCAAGCACCAATCACAGATATGAGGAGTGGTGTTGAGGATGGGACCGTGGACTGCATTATCAGCAATTGTGTGGTCAATCTAGTGCCTGAGGAGGAGAAGCCAATGGTGTTCAAGGAAATGCATCGTGTGCTGAAAAGTGGTGGTCGAGTTGCGATTAGTGATATTTTGATCAAAGATGGGTTGCAGTTACCACAGGATCTGAAGAAGGACATGGGACTCTATGTGGGCTGCATTGCCGGGGCTAGTCTTGTCAGTGGCTATGAGAAATATCTGAAGGAGGCTGGATTCCATGACATTCTGATCGTGGATAAGAACTATGATCTAAATGTGTATAACGATGATGGCGAGACCAATGGCGAAGCAAAGAGCTGCTGTGGGCCAGCGCCTACACCTTCGAAATCCTGCTGCGGTACTGCTCCTGCTCCTGTTTCTACTACGAAGTCGTGTTGTGGTACAACCACCGAGACGAACGGCAGTGCTCTGCAAACAACGAGTGTGGATCTTAAAAAGTTGGATTTCAATGCTTATGCTGGATCATACAACGTATATGCTGTCAAAGCTTAGATGAAAAGATGACTTTGGATTGCTCTTGAATTAGACCCTAGATCTGGAACCTGCTTCTATATTTTTATGTCGTCGCACTTTTGTTTCTGGATGTCGTAAACTGTAATCGCTTGAAATATCTTTTTGAAGCGACCAGCATCCCTTACATCGTTGTAAGTAGGATCTCGTCGAGCACGCTTGGCAAAGCTTCCCTCCAGCCGTCATGCTGCATAAGTCTATTCAACACTCGGCGAGCATATTTGTCTTTCTCAAGCCTATCGACCAACCACAGATTGAAGTCCATGGCGTCTCTTTCAAGCATGTCTGGTTCCCCAAGCTTCTGTTTCTCGAGACGTGCTGCAACCACATGATCAGCAGCCGCATTGAACATTCCTTGGAACTGTGAGTAGTTGTAGACCACTTCCTGACAGCCTTCCGACTTGAGCGTGTTTGCGACTTGATCTTTGTGGTCTTGTGTCATATACGCACCGACGTACCCAATGCAAGCTATCTCCGCACTGATCGCAGAACGAGCTCCGGATCGAGAGTCCTCGTCTGCAATACATTCCCATGGATAGACATTATTCTTCTTCATAGCCCATTCGTAAATCGCAGGATCAGGCTTGGAGATTGGGGTCGGCATCGTTGACTTGGCGCTGAAGATCTGGTCGTGATCAAAGTATCGTGCGATACCCGCTGCCTCAAGCGCAGCTCGAATACGTCGGATCGGCGAGGAGGACACGACAGCAAGTTTGTACTGACCAGACTTGTGTAGTTCATCTAGCACAGACTTCACCCCGGGACAGGGCTCCGACTTCGTGCGAATCAAGTCGATCACAAGGTCTTCCTCGTATCTTCCGTACTTGGCAAACTCAGAAGGCTTCAGCTCAAAACCCAGGCCTCTGGCTGCAGGCTTGAGCATCTGTCTTGCCGTCATGCCGAAGAACCTGTGTATGACCTCTTCTGTGGTGAACCGATAATAATCTACCCCATGGTCAGATAGACATTTGTTGAGGACATCGGCCGCGGCTTGGACTGTGAGATCTTCAGTCTTCACTAACGTGTTATCGCAGTCGAAGAAAATCTGCTTGATAACTGGTGGAGATGCGTTGGTGAAAGCTTGTTCGAAGACGTCTTCTTCTCCAGTTCCGTAACCACTATCACTAGTAACAGGTGTGCTCGATCCAGACGTCGTGCTGCTTTTGACCTTATCGAGTACTTCAAGGTTTTCGACCAGGTCGAGTATCTTGAGGAGGTTTGCGAAGCTAGGTGGCCGAACTTTCGGGGTGGGAGGGAGAATGTTTCCTGCCTCCTCTGTGCAGATTGGTGGTGTCGGTGGAGGTTTAGCCAGTTCCAGCTCCTCTAATCGTCGTACGATCTCAGCATAACGTTCGTCTCTTGTGGAATTGGACATGTCGGAAAGCAATGCAAAACAGATCAACACCTCAACCGAAATTTGCTGAGAAGTTTTTGAAACGAGCAGTCGATTCTGCTAATCACGACACGAACCCAAACGCGAAGCATATACTTTCAGTCGTGCTGTTTCGTGCGCGCGTCAACACAAGACCTACTTATGATTGGCAGCCTTCGCAACAATGGCTTATTGTAGAAACACAAAGGCTAGTCATTCAAGCATTGTAGACATCAATAAACTGAGACGGATAGTGCGAGATTGTCTTACACAAGCTTTGTCATTGAAAGTCAACTCAGCCAAAAGTTAGTTCCTTAGTTGCTGGAAAGCTTGATGTCCGGAATTTGAGGTGAAGGTTTAGTATTTCGCAAATGTGTCACGTTGGCACGTTCTGGCTCAGAAGTGGATCTTCCAATTCATGGCTACCAAAAATCAGCAGAGTCGATGCTTCCGGCTTGGTCAATTGTTAATGCACTGCAAAGCTCGTCGAAGCTCGTGCAGAGACGTTGACCCGAGCTCAGGCTGCGACCTTGACCCAATCCATCGACTCCTCATAGCTTTTCACGTCATCTGGTGTACCTGGCACGAAAGTCAATGGTGTCGTTTCGGTGATCGGCTCCTGCGTATACACAACTCTATCGAGTACAGCTAGAGCTTTTGAATCACTCTTCTGTGTCTGCTTCCAGCTATCATAGCACTTCTCCCACCAGAGATGTATTTCGCCATCTCTACCCTTGTGCCCGCCGATTCCATCCGAGCTGACACGTCGATCCCAAGGCTTGTCCACAATGTAATGCAGGATCACCACCTTGTCTTTTGACCATAATGGAGGATGTATGTAAGGGTGCGTTTTAATGGCATTGTATTTCCACGACAGTGGCCTCCACTTAGTCTTGAAGAAATCTGCCAAGAAGTCTTGGTCAGGAAATTGATAGTCCTTCAATCGCTCTGTATAGTTGAAGAAACCCATCATTCGTACCCACAGATCTTCAGTAGGATAAAAGAGGAAGAGACCGCCATTGAGCAAACCGTAAGTGGGTCGACTTGAGATGTCCTCTGCCACCTGGTTAGGATCTTGCAATAGCGTGTAGGCGCAATTTCCTTTTTGCCATGCTTTCGGCGCCCAGTTCGATGGATCTGGTGTGCACACGCATGCATGAGTGGCCGCTATCCAATCTCGTGGCATATCAGTCTCGAAGACATCGTCGGGATCTATGAAGGCCGCCATGTCGGCATCAAGGAAACATGCTCTGCTGAAGCCCTGCTTGTATACTTCAAATGCTCGTAGCTTCGTGAACGTGTCTCGAAAACGTTCTGCCACTGCAACACCAGCCATGTTTTCCTGTCCCTGACGAGGTAAAAGCAGCTCTACATGGCTTGGTATAATTCTGCCAGACCGCTCTGCTTCTGCTTTGAGCACGGAAATAGCTTCCTCGCCAAGTCCATCAGTGTACTGAACGATAAAAGGATACTTCGATTTTTGCTGGTCGAGTGTATGAGCTAGTACTACAACTCCTGCAAGATAAGAGGGTTTGGTAACAAGTGTCACCCAGCACGTTTTTCCTTCCTCAGGAGCCACACTGCCCATCTTGGCAGATATTTTCGTGATTACGATGGGTCGATGCAATGCTTCAACGGAGTCGATATCATGGAGGTTTGAGCAAAAGGCACCCGAACAGAAAGTTACTGTGTATCTATATTCACCATCTGCTCACTTACCTCTGATTTTGGGCAACCTTATTTCATGCTCACCTGAGATCGTGTTTTGATCATGTACCGTGTGTAAAAACAAGCTAGAAAAAGTTGGTTCTCCAAGCGCAAACAGCGTCATCACCACCTACTTCTGGTAAGCTCTTCTAGCGAATAGGCGTTCGTATTTGTTGTTTCGAGGTTCGATCCGAGCACTATCCTATCTATGCTGTATGGTAAGCATGGTGTAGGCACTGCCTTCCCCTCAGAGCCGCCCCCGAATTCTGTATAAGCCATATAGAATGCTCAGTCAATGCAGTATAGGTTGGGCTTTCTGCGTAACTGAGCCATTTGAAATAGCTGGTAGATCCGTTGTTGCGCTTATCCGTCACTTAAGGAACGAGTGGCCTCGAAGACATAGCGCTGCGACGATATATCCATTATAAATTGCGAGCATCGACAACCTGGATCTAGTTGACCGTAAGGAAAGAGGAAGAAGGGTGCGACTCGGTGATTGCCGTGGTAATGGCCGCCTGCTTCATCTGACCAATCAGAGTCGCTTATCTTTCAGGGGTCCGATGCAAACGGTAGTTGCATGCATCTACTAGCACTTGCCAACCGACATGTGTACGATATAGTCTATACAAGATATAGGACCATAGGCACTACGACAAGCATAACAATACATATCCCTTCGCTTTGCTTGTTCACCTGTTCAGCCCAATTTTGGACACCACCGCAATCCGTGCTCAGGGATTTTGGAACAACTTGTTTGGCTAGACAACTTATTATGCAGTGATGGTACTGCTCGAGAAGCAGTGGGTGAATGTGCAAGAAAAGACATTCACGAAATGGTAGGTCTTATGCGATTTACGGTTGAATACGTTGTCTAATTTGCTAGGCTCAATAACAAGATCAAGCCACGAGACGTTGCGGTTAAAGACTTGTCAACAGACCTCTCGGACGGTGTAAATCTTATACATCTTCTCGAACTTCTCAGCAATGAATCTCTCGGACGATACGCAGCGAAGCCGAAGCTGCGCGTGCAGCGATTCGAGAATGTCAACAAATGCCTGGACTTTATCAAAAGCAGAGGCATTCAGATGACCAATATCGGCGCCGAGGATGTGGTAGATGGTAACAGAAAGATTATCCTCGGACTCATATGGACACTCATTCTCCGCTTTACCATATCAGACATCAACGAAGAAGGTCTCTCGGCGAAAGAAGGTCTATTGCTGTGGTGCCAGCGTAAAACGGCTTGTTATGATGGAGTGGATGTGAGAGACTTTTCTTCGTCGTGGAACGATGGGCTGGCCTTTTGTGCGCTGCTGGACATACACAGGCCAGATCTTATCGACTATGACACACTCGACAAGTCAGATCACAAGGGCAACATGCAGCTGGCATTTGATATTGCTTCAAGAGAGATCGGAATACCTGATTTGCTGGATGTAGAAGACGTTGCTGATGTTGCGAAACCCGACGAACGGTCGTTGATGACATATATTGCCTACTGGTTTCATGCGTTCAGCGCTATGGAGCGAGTAGAGAATGCAGGAAGAAGAGTTGAAAAATTCGTGTCAAATATGCAAGGTGCGTGGGAGATGGAGTCAGCATATGAGAAAAGAATGCGAGCTCTGTTAAAGCTGGTTCGCGATCAGCGGGAAACCTGGATCAACTCCACCTTCGAAGGAACATACGCCGATGCAAAAGCACAAGCAGCGGCAATGTCGAAATTCAAACGGAGTCACAAAAGAGACTGGGTGGGTGAAAAGTCGGAAATTGGTGCTCTCCTTGGGAACATCAAGACGAAATTATCAACGTATAGGTTGCGCCCGTATCAGCCACCACCAGATCTGCGATTCGAAGTGCTCGACGAAGAATGGGCAGGCTTGACGAGCGACGAACAGAAAAGGAGCAGATTGATTAACGAGACTATACGTGATATCAAGAACGCGCTCAGAAGGAGCTTTGCAGATAAGGCAAACGACTTTGCTTTAACGCTCAACACTTTGTCTTTGGCCATCTCTGGCTTGGAAGGAGACGTCGAAGATCAGCTGCAGCACGCCCAGAAATTGGCTAGCAATATACCGGTCTTGGAACAATATTTGGAAGGCATAGCAGTGCTTGACGAGAAGTGCCAAGAAGCAAATATTGACGAGAACGATTTTACAACATACACCTACGACGAGCTTGTCTATGAGCTGAGTCTCGTCAAGCAATCAACAGCGAAGAAGTTGACCTTTCTGGAAAACCAAATGGTGGCCCGAAGTATGACAAATCTTACACCCATACAGTTGGAAGAATTTGAATCTGTGTTTAGACATTTTGACCGCGATGGCACAAACACTTTACACGAGCTCGAGTTTAGTGCTGCTCTAGCAAGTCTAGGTCTGGTATACGATGAGCAGGAGATGCATGAGAAGTTCTTGGAAGTGTGTTATACTGGTCTTGACCCAGCTATGTCGCCAGTGTCAAAGAAGCAACGAGAGTCTCGTGGAGTTGGTTTCGAGCAATTCATTCGGTTCATGGTATCTGTGACAGAAGATCAGAATAGCGCTGAGCAGGTCTTTGAGTCGTTTCGAGAAGTTGCAGACGGTAAACCGTATGTGACCGAGATGGACTTGCGACACTCGCTGATCCCAGAGGAGCTCATCGACGACTTGCTACAAAGTATGCCCGAGCATCGTGGACCCGATCTGGAGGCTGACAGGGACATTCCAAAATATGACTACATCAGCTTCATGCAGGGCATGATGGGAGATGGGTCTGAGAAGCAAACGAACGGCGATCATCGTCCCAAGACTCCAAAGACCCCAGTTCGTTGACCATGTTGGTCATAGTCTTCTCCTTTGCAGCATGATTTTGGTCTCGTTTGGTTTTTGTGACGATTCAGGGTGTGATGAGCAACGAGTCTATGGCCAGCATTGTATACATATTGAGCAATAATATACACTTATTCCAAGCACAAAATTCTTCTCGGGCTCCTTGAATCTGGTCTATGCAGCCTAATCTGTAACTCGGAATAAGACTTCTATCACAAAGTGTATCATCAAGATGTCCAGAAATGCTCTCCTTCCTGATTAAAGCTTAGCACCTGTACCGCGCTGCTCTTTCTTCGCCATTTCGCGAAGCTCTCGCCGCAGAATCTTGCCAGACGGACTCTTTGGGATAGCTTCGAGATATATAACACCACCTCGTAGCTGTTTGTGGCTTGCGAGCTGACTTTTGACGTAGTTTTTAATGTCGTCTTCGCCAATTGCTTTCTTGTCAGCCACGACATAAGCACGTGGCAGCTCGTTACCAGAACCATCAGGCGCTGGCACGCCAATCACGGCTGCGTCCAAGATCTTCGGGTGCGCTATAAGATGAGCCTCAAGCTCTGCTGGTGCTACCTGCAAGCCCTTGTACTTGATAAGCTCCTACATAATGTTAGCATTGCCTTAGCCTCGATTGAGGAAGCTGCTTACCTTCTTTCGATCTACCACGTAGAACATGCCGTTGGCCCTCCGTACGCCGATATCTCCCGTCTTATACCATAAGCCATCAGCGGTGAAGGACTCCTTGGTAGCTTTCTCGTTATCGAAGTAACCTTGCGTAACAACAGAACCTTGACAACATAGCTCTCCCTCCTGCCCCTCAACCACATCGTTCTCCTCATCGTCCACGATTCTTAGCCTCTGGTTCGACATGACTTTACTGACCGATCCCGTTAAATCATTCTCATCCCATTTCATGAGTGTCATTGAGCCAGTCGTTTCCGATAAACCCCATGTCTGTGAAACATAGCAGCCCATCTTCTCTTGAACAGCTTGCTGTAGCTCTCGACCCATTGGCGCAGCGCCACTGATGGCGTGCTCCATGCTTGCGAACTGATCAGTCACCAATGGACTTTTAGCGATCAGCAGATAGATAGGTGGGACAGTGAAGAAAGTGGTTATCCTGAATTTTTTGTTGTACTCCAAGAACTTTACGAAATCAAATTTCGGCATCCAGTAGACTGGTCCGCCTGCGAGGGCTGGATTCACCAGATAACCTTGCAGACCAGCAATATGCGCTGCAGGTAAGTGCGCAAGTGTTCGGTATTCGAATTTGTAATCGGGTTCTGTTAGACGCCGCCGTTCAAAGTACTCTCGGATCATGAATTGAGGTAAGAGACCCTCCGCGACAATGTTTAGATGCGACACGATGACGCCTTTTGGAGGACCAGTAGTGCCTGAGCTGTATAATAGACAAGCACGACTCGCCTTTAGCTTTTCCGGATCTGTTATTCTTGGCCATTCCATCTCCTTTTTGTTTTCGAGATAATTGACCTTGCGACCACCGACCGGAACTAACTCCCTCTTGTGACCCATTGAGTCGAATATGAGCACTCTAGACAACGGGATGTTGCACTGTTTCGCAGCGGCAATCGCGACATCTCTCGTATCCGCGCTGGCTACTAGCAAGTTGCTTTTGCCTTGCTTGAGCTGTCTTGATAGCTCCGCTGGTAGGAATGCGCTTGACGCTGCGCTGTATATGCCCCCAGCTGCAACCACGCCATAGAATAGCGGTGCAAGCAATATTTGTCCCGACGAAATGCAGACGACTACGTCCTTGTCTGAGCCTTGTGCACCAATGCCAAACTCGTGGCGGAAGGTGTGCGCGAGACGTTTCGTCAGTGTTCGACACTCGGCCTTGGTGAACTTGTTGGTAGGATCTGCTGCTTCAGCGTGCAGGACTGTGCTTTCGGTCGTCCACGCTAACGGCGAATCTATGCTTGTTAAGAGAGATACTTGAGACCGGGGCAGTGCCTACCAAATATCATAGTCAAAATGTCTATGTCTGGCAAATGATAGTCCTTTTCGGGCAGATACTGCCTTGTCCGCATGGTCGCCATGCTTGATTGCTGCGAGTACTGCTCCCCCGATCTTTGGCTGGTAGAGATTGTCAAGGAGGATGCTGCCGACTACGACTGACTCGCAACCCAGCCTTCCGCAGATAATTGACAATGAGAAGAGACATTATCTCAGTCGTCGAGTCCCAGTTCGGATGTCCAAGAACATTGGAAGCTAAGTCTGTGATAACCGATCGGCATATAAGCCTCGGCCTCTCGCAGCTAGGCGTGCCGACGTTGATTCATTTACCTTTTCGGGCAGGTCTGGGCTTCAGTAACGACTGAAGCGCTGTCTCACGCCTGTAGTCTTCGAATGTATGCGCCTGGAACGTGGCTCAATGAAATAAGATTGATGTTATACGAGGACGTTCACAGGTATATTGTGTCAGTAACAAGCACAACAGGGTTTGAGGGCAACTCATGGCGATGATTCATAAGTGACGGACTCCTGGCAGATCATTGTCGTAAATATTAGACAGCTCTGAACGCACTTCGTTCGGTCTAAGACAAAAAGAATCACTTGAAGCAAGTCTGAGCTCATATTGATGGTCAAACTTTGACATAGCTTCATATTGCTCTGCATAGGAGATTATCCAGCATCATTTTGTTGCATCGGAAAGGTAAAACGATGTCGTTGGTAACAGGTCGACAGATGCCCGTCGTCGTCTAAAAGGTCTGTCTCTTCTTCTTCATGAATCAAGACCAAAAAGAAGAAGGTTCTGTGAAGCTTTGTGGAAGCTTTGACTGATGTGCATCAGCCGGGAGTCGAACCCGGGCCAGCTGCTTGGAAGGCAGCGATCCCTGGTATCGTGTTAGGGAAATGAATTTGTTTAAACGTGAGGCAATCCTTACTACCGTTGGACCACTGATGCGAGGAAGTGTGTGGCGAATTTGTGCTTGATTTTTGTAATGTGACAATATAAACTGATAATGTCCGATCCAGGCAGCTGTAGAGGGGTGAGCCATGGATCCTGGTGGCTAAATGCTTCCGAAGAGAATGGTGTGCCAGTGCTGGACAGTCCTCGAAATTGCTAAATCCGAATCCACATGTCAGCTCGGAAACACAGACGAATCCTGTGGATACTTCAACGTATTGGAGTTTCGTAATCCGTACAGCATCCAGAACCAAAGGCTTTTGCTTTGCAACCCAAGAAGCACATCTCGAGGATCAATTTGGGTCCGAATCATTTGGGGATATTTCTGGTCTCCAATTGTTCTCCGATGAGTCTGACCAGGTCTTGCATCTTGCACACAGATAGCTGTGAGACAGGAGGTCGAAAGCTCGGATATCGCAAAAATTGACCTTCAAATCATGCTATTCATATCGACTCAGCTTACGCATCATCTCAGCAGGATGCTTGTTGCTTGTGTCACGGGATTTGAAGGACTGTGCAAGCATCCACTCCTGGGCCCATTGATATTTTCAAGACGGCTGCTTGTGCACCACATCTAGGCTGCAAGTTTACCTGAAGAGGTATGTGATTGGCAAGAAGGATGCAATCGTGTTTCGATTATCGAAGCACTTGAATCTCCTATAGGGCATGATTTTTGAGCAGCCGAAGGTACTGAAAGTTGAGACTGGTGCCAGCTCGAGGAGGAAGTTATGAGCAGGTCGCAACTTCTGATACCTGCTTCAAAGAGCTTGTGTGAAGCTGGGTGGTTATTATGTTTGCCAATCAGCCCTACACTCGAACAACATCACGTGACTGTCATTCTCATAATCAATCTCAACGCAACTGCATTATGAATATTAGTGACAGCCTTCGGCGACTCGACCGTACTCGACTAGCACAAGACAGTAGTCTGCGCGACCGCATTTAGCACGTTCGAAATACGTTGACAGAAAGCTGCAGGTGCAGTGCAAGTATCCACTTTTTTGCGACAACTATACCAGATGCGGTAGAATATCAGGAGGAAAAAAGCTGTAAGCAGGTTGCCAGTCACATTGTTGATCTGCTCGATAGGAATACCACAAAACAGCTGCAGACACGACTGGCACGATCTTGGAGAGAATTGGAATCTTCATTATAGCTAGATGATGTCTTGCACGTTCCATCCACTGAATCAATGCCGCCCTGATATGTGCTTCGGACCAGACCACAGGCTTGCAAGCATGTTCGGGTTGCTCGCCACGCTGTCAGGACATTCACGGTGAAGCAAACTACTCCAGATGCACGTCAGGTTGGTTGCAACGATCAGATGATTCGAACATAAGCCTCTGCCTTGGCAAGTGCTCAACGATGTCTACTTACTCGGACTTTTGTCCCAAAATTGCTCGAAACACGAGTCTACCGTTTGGCTGGAGGACGCGCTGGGATCAAGCTATCTCCTTGTAATACGTTGCCCGTACTCTTCCCTATCATCCTCAAAATTTTCAGGTTCTACGCCATCTGGAGGAACTTCGCGATCATGCGCCGCGGTATAGCCAAGTCGAAGTTGCGTGTCGAGCATCTTGTGATCTGACTGTTGCCTGCTCGTTTCAATTCAAGATTCAAGGCAAGCTATAACGAATATGGAATCTTCGAGTGGTGACGAACAAGGCAAAATCGCCCCAAGTTCGAGATACCGCAAAAGTCGTTCACTCCTGTTAAGATCAGCCACGATCCTGATTGCTTAAGCTCGTCGTGCGCTAATCTATACTCAGATAGTGCCTTCTGTGCGTAATTGGACGGTTACTGTTGACGTCGTACAATCAGCTCTCGCCTGTCAGCAGACAATAAAGTTCTGCAGAGGCACGACTGGTTGCTCCATTCTTGTCCTGACGGTTCTTGCTTAGTATGATGGCTGCCTGTGTCAGCCTACGTGTTTAGTGACCGTAGAATGTGTTTGCGGCTCGTGAGCGCAATCTATTTTGATCAGTTGGAAAGTCAGAAAATCCTGCCGCCTGAACAGAAGGAAAATCCAATTAATCGTCAGTCTTTCTAGATTTCCCATGAAATCGAAGGTTCTAGCAAATTTGGGTATGCATAAGGTACTCAAGCTGAACCGTAATGAGGGTTTTACCAGTGGCGAAGCTTTGATCACCACAACATGTGAGGCAACACTCTTATATACGATTGTCCTTTTGCGAACGGCTAAGAGAGGTGTGCGCCACTTCACGTCGAGGAGCAGGGAATAGCTTGTCATTGGTTGCGATCCTTGCAATAACGCATATCTAGTCCGCGGTTACAACCTCAGCACGCAATGGCGTATTTTCAGGGTTAGTGTAATTGAAGCCGATTGGCTTCACGGCACATGGTTGTATCGTACTAGACCAGTCTGGGCTGGTATGAAGGACTCTTATAGCAATCGAAGAGCGTGATTCACCGAAAACAGACGGGTTTATGCGCGAATCTGATAGCTCGAGCTCGCGGCGGGACAAGTCGTGTACGGCAATACCGCTGTCGCATCAAAGGCCCTTTATACCTTGCACGAAGTGCTGTTTGTCCATAGCTGTTCCTTTCCTTGTTGTGTTCAAGAAACTATCCAGCTAGTAAAACCATATGCAAGAACTCTCTTTCTGTCTCTTCTGTTTACCACTCGATGGCGCAGTTTCCTAGCACGATCAGTTTGATTGTCTGTGATATGAGGCCAAAACTACCAGGTCAGGAAAGTCGATGGAATCATTGTGCAAGCTGAACTACTGACACGAAAGAGAAGATCAAACATCGAACGATCAGCTGTCCAGCTTGCCACAGAGGGGTTGCGCAAAGTCATAAGCTGTGGTGTGGCGACTCGCAGAGCTGCGGATGAGTATGCTTGCCAGATAATTCCGCCGCTGCAGACCTCTCCTGAAGCCGGAGGCTGATATGAGGATGATTTCGCTTTACTATTATGTCATTCGTCTTGACTTGCCACAAGGCTACAAGCCTCAATAGCTCTAGGACATTGAGTCATGCAGTGTATTATCTCTTTCTGGTCATTGGTTAACCTCTTGACTTGAGCTGGAACAACTCATGTCAACGACGAAGGAAAGGCCACAGGCGGACCAATCCACATGTCTATCTCCATGGTGGCGATGCACATGAACAGGAACTGAAAAGGATCTGAACAGGCCGCCTGATCGTGTGTCTTTGCATGTGTGCTGACACGCGACAAGTAGGCCTTGTATCCTTGATTCTCGTGGAGGTCGTGCCGGAGACAATCAGTGGCCGCCACTGTTGCCATGCTGACCATCCTCAGATACTGTTAGCGCACGGCACTTCACCATTGAATTTGTAAGAAGGAGAGCTGGTGCCAGTTCTGCCAGCTCTCGATAATTGTGTACAGAAACTCGTGGGCTTGTGACGAAACAGGCAAGAAGAGTGGATCTTGATCATGCTGTCGCCGCAGTTTCCTTGTTCTTCTTTCGGATCAGTCTTTGGAGATATCGTGGATGTCTACCCAGGAACATGCAAATGAAGGCTGCCCCATCCAATCTCGAGGCCGATCTGTGGTCAACTGATCAATCTCGGGTGGTGCTCGGGGCAAATCACATTACTGATGCTGTTCACCGCCTGGAAGAAAGGCTGGCAAGGCGAGCTCGACTGAAAGATGTCTGCCTACAAATCATCGACTTTCCAGGTTTATCGCCTCAATATGGAGCTGTTGTTTTAGTGCTGGCCTTCGGGCCATCCGCCTGCCAATAATGCTGCCTTGAGAGTCCTCAGACCTTCGCCGTCACAAGCCTCTTTCGTGTCCATCGTTACTGGTGAGAGGCTCACCTGCTCACTATGATACGATGTGGACTCTGCAGGGGCTTTTTGCCTGACCATATGCTCCTCTTTCGAAGACACAAATGCGTTGATCTCTCTGGTCCGCGAAAAGCAAAAGGCGCATATCATGCTAGTGGTCGATGGGCGAGGGTTGATCAAAACCTTCTGCTTAATGCTGCCAATGGAAGACTTGTTCCTGCATCCCTGAAGCCTGCGGACAGATACCCAAATTTCAGTGCTTCCAATAGCGTTGATTTGCCTTCAAATATGTTGGGTGGAAGAGCATTACGTCGCTCAAGCTAACGTTGATATCCCTTAATGGTGGCAGAATTTTTGATAGTGTAAGGCAAGGTTCCACGAGTTGTACTGATTTGCCGAAACTGTGTTGCTGCAGCCTTCAGCTGGTGGTGAGCGGCGTTGTCATTTCGTTTCTTGTGGAAAACTATTACGTGTCTGTACGACCTCAGTCTTTTCTACAAACGATGCGGTTCTATTGGGCAGACTTCAAAAGTACGGATGCTTCGAGACATGCGAAGCTGCAAGTCATGGGCATCAACAACAGCAGCACACAGACGATGCATCAAGATGGAGGTACCTCGGATTGTCGGGACTTCATTGCCTTGAGTATTCAATGCTGCGGGCTTGAGATGATCGATTCGACATTAGGCTCATTTCCACACCGGTAGGCTTTTCCTTGCGCTGCCAGTGCCTTGGACGGCAAGACCTGATAGACATCCAGCCATAATGCCAAATGCAGTCCAGGCCTGCCAGAATATCACCAGGCTACCTCTGATATTGGCTGGTGCGTGATCGCTAGCACATATGGGTGTTGTGACGGGCTCAGGACCAATACCTACTCCCATCAGGAATCGAAAAGCAGACATCTGTTGCCACGATTGAGCGAAGCCTTGCAGCGAAGCAAACACGGCCGCGATCTGTATTCATGATGTTGTGATCAACCATGCGTTCAAACCCCATCCTCAGGCATACGCAGATGAATATTTCCAGGTACTCTCATTTGCCTCAATCAGATAGCGCTAAAACACGATTTTTAGCATGTTGTTCATCGTAAATAATCAAGTAACTCTGAACATGAGATATGGTCTGAATGAAGGAAGGGACAAGGACAAAGACGAAGTTCGATGACTCGTATACCCTACAACTTCCCATCATATTCATAGATTTACGTCAACACGTGCTTAGTTCTATCTGCTCATCGAACAAAAGTAGATCACCTCCGGACTTCCACTCTTGCTGATTGGGTCGCTAGATTTTGCCAGTCCTTTTCCAAGCCTTTGATGAATGTCAATATATCATGAGTAAGGCAGAGAGGGCTCAAGCGTGTGATTGCAAGCATGGTCCTTGACTCACAAGGCGGCCTCTGTCACTCACCGCTGGCTTGCAGCTCAATGCCTACATGGCGGCGGCGTCACGTAAAAGTTATGACAATTGTGCAAGAGGTATCAATGGATAACAAGTCATGAAGAAAGTTTTCAAACTCCTCAGGCTTCTGCGGCAAACTGTGCACATATAGAACAATGAATTGCCCACAAACAACAGACTTGCTACGATGATAATCGAACCTCCACGACCTACCTTTTATATTAGCACAGCTGTCAATCTGCTGCAGTCATTGCTCAGCAAGACCTTTAGCGAATTCTGTGAGGCTAAACATCTTGGTTTCATAGTCATAGTGCATCCATCTGTCATTCAGCTTCGTTAGCTGAATCGCACAGTAGAGGCATCTTTCGACTCTTGGAGCTTGATGGGATGGCTGTTCTAGTAGTCGTTCGTCTTCGTCCACGAGGTCGTCCTTGTTAAAAAATCCGGATCTGTAGTAGCCAGTCATGGACATGAGGCCTCGCATAATAAAGTCTTCAGGCAGTTGTCGTTTGGTGCCGCCGAAAGATCTTGGGAATTCATCGCCTTCCACATTCTCGTACGTGACGCCAGATCTCCCAACAGTGTTCAGAAACTCCACAACCCGACCCCAGGGTATGCATTTCTCAACGTATACTGATGCACCTGGTACCCAAGTCAGAGCATACAAGTGAGCTAGCACTTGATGCATGAAGGGGACAACGTTCTTGTTGCCAATCTGCCCAGCAACATCAGAGATAGTTTTGCTGACCATGGGTGAAACGTATTGTGTGACCTCATCACTTGTGGTGAAGGCCTTGTCCTGGACAACGAACGAGCCAACTCGGACCTCGGGAATGTTTGTCTGACTCCAATACTGCTTGCGCTCATTGTCCATGATTTCAGGATCCTGCGCCACGAAGTCCTTGGGCAGCTTATCGGGGTCCTTTGAATACTTCTCGCAGTAGGATTGCTTTACGCGCTGCTGGTGGGTGGCGAGAAGGGACCAGAAATGGTTCTCCGTGTTTCCGAAATCCATAAGCATCGCGAACAGAGCACCGGCGATCTCTGGACCTTGTACCTTGAAGCGGGATCCGGAGCGCGCCATGTGACCTTCCAGATGGGATGCAAATTGACTCCTGTGCTTTTCATATTCTGTTGTAGAACGTCTTTTGAACAATACAGCTGCGGCACAAACCAGACTCAACTCTGCTGGCTGATACCTCGAAGTTGACGCAACTGGCTGATCCAGAAGAGGATTAAAAAGCAGAAGGATCGATTCACCTGCATTCTTGAACGGAATAGCAGCTACCAAAGCCTTACTATAGAGGAACAGCTGTTGGACAATATTTGGGCGAGCCAGTACGGCCAAGTGATGCTGAATCCGTCCAGTATTTGGAGAAAGATCAGCAGCCTCGTTGTACCATGTGCGAGCAGTGTTAGACCAGACCTCTCTATCACGAAGATCAGCTTCCTCAATAGCCATACGGTAACGTGCTAGGTCTCCCAGACACTCAATCCAGGTTTCAAGAAAATCTGGTACGGTCTCCTTCAATAACGCCATCATAGAGTACGACAAGTACACGAATGAAAGCATATGCTCCAATGACTCGGGCAGTCTGTGTCGCAATAGCTCCAGGAACGCATGTATCCCATGCCGCCACATTCTGGCTGGCATCGCATAACGCGCCGCGAGTTCACGGAGTTCGTGGCCTTCCGTTATGGGGTGATGACTGGCGCTGAAGAAATCATGATGCTCATTGAGAAGTGTCCGATGAAGAGCAATTAATGCTTGCCATTGCTCTTTACTCAGCTTGGTTGGAGTTTGCGCCTGCTGAGTGACAATTTCAATGCACTTCTTCTCTACCATGACTGAGATTGGTTAGTACGATTAGGTGGATGACTTTGAGTTGCATACCTAATCCAGCATAGATACCCTTCACTTCTTGAATAAGCTGGGCAACGGTGATAGGTCGAGTTTCGAGGTCTTTGAGTAGTTCTACAGGTGGTTGATCCTGGTCCTCAAGACCTGTATCTCGTAAAGTATTCCAGCCTTCCGGCTCCAGAGTTTCCGCGCGACTTGTTTCGTGAGCCTGAGGTATTTGGCTCTGATCGTCCGATAAAGGCGGGGATTTCCTTCTTTTCAGGTTGGTGTTAGATGTGAGATTGTAATCCATCTCTGACTGATCATCCTTGGGACGTTTGTTTGGCCGAGAGATGCTGTCGACGTGATTATCAAGCGAAGACTCGATGGCATCTACAGGACTCTCGTGCAACTTCTGCTTCTCAAGACTGGCGGTTATAGAATGAGTTGGTGTATCCACAAGCATTGCCTCATCGTTATTACTGCAGGCACGAACAATTTAGCACGCAGCACATTAAGAAGATATCAAATATGAATCGAGTCCTGAGAGAGCCTCATTCCGTAGAGCTTCGGTCTCTGACTTACAGTCGTTCTGGCTTTACCACGGACTCCGTTTGAGCACCGGCTGGAGCGCCTGGATCGGGCTCCTTTCGGGCAGCAGTAGTGCTTGTCCAACGAGAGAGGAAATTCTGCATGGCTCTCTCTACTGCAACGTCAGCCCTGTACTTTGTGTGCAAGCAAGAGCCTCAAATACCATGGACAATAACGTATGATAATGAAGCACGTATCTCGTGCAAACCTGGTTCCAACTTTAGTGCTATTCATGTCCTGTGCCCGAATTGTACACTTACGTATTGTGGTTGTTTATAGTGGCTTTCGAATCCTGAGCATCACCGTGATGTCGAAGGACAGCAAACTGGGATCTAAGCTACCGACCGAACTTCGTTTGAATGGCACTTGAGTCTATCATCGATCTCGACGAAATAAATCCGCGTAAGCACTACCCATTGACACTTTTGTACCTCCTTCAGAAGCATACACAAGTCTAGTTGACCACAATCATAGCGAAGGCAAAGTCGCCTTGTCGTTATTCTATGCAGCCATTACAGCATGCACTTAAGAACTCGGGCAGAGTCAAAATTAGTTCTTCTCGTCGTCTCTCTACTACGTATGTCACAAGTGGGGTTGTTGCAGATGTGGGTGGAGTTTTGCCTTATGTTAGCTCCCGAGGGCCACAAATATGTGCGCCCTGCATGGGTGCGCAACCTGATCGCCACTTTCGTGGTCAAGTCTCTGTGGCCATCAACTTAGTATGTGTCAAGATTTGTCGCTCAGAGACCAAGCAAACTTCTGAAGTGAAAGCGTGACGTGCATAACAAGAAAGGAGAAGAGAAAGAGCCACATGTTGGGGACGTGAAATCTTTATAGAGCGTCTGTACGTACGATGAGAAGGGTTCGGCAATACCCCCAATTCCGCTCGTCGCGCCCAGACACAGTCTCCAGCCGGTTACTCTTACTTCTGCGGCTCGCGTGTTGGTCATCGCACAACTTGTTCGGGTTTCTTGACCAGTGCCGTTCTTTTGTCCGGAGCTTTCCAGCAGATTCGCAGTCTTTACCAGACCAGAGCTTCAGCGTCTCACATCGGATTTGGACACAATGCACATGTCTCGAAGCGCCGCCCTTCGAGTTTCTTCGCCGGACAGGCGTGACAAGCTTGATGCTTGCGTCTTTTCAGCCGTGCACTTATCTTTCAGCCTACGCGAACGGTCATGCAATGGAGCACTCAGTGTCAGAGGTGCTTGATATCATGAGCGCCATGCTTTCAAGCTCTTACAGAAAGCGTAGCAGCCGTTCGGATTTTTGTCGTGAAACTGCTGCCGGATTAGATCTCTGTCACGTCGATGCTTTTGACTGCAAAGTCTATTTTTGCGATAGTCACCACGAGATAGACTGAGATTGCTGCTTCACTGGCTTCCATATCGCAGCATGGCAAAGCACATCAATTCTGGTGCACATATGGCGAATTTGCGCGAACTTCAATTATCATCAGCACTTTCGAAGTTTCATCTATCGCTACCATCCATACGCAATGGCTGACGCAAGGCGTGTGCACAAATCAATGGCAAGCCTCATTGGGTCGATCTCGTATGCCGGCCGTCATACCGGCTGGGATGTCCCGTCTTTGAATAATTCGTTCTTGATCTAATCGCGTGATCAAGGAAGTGCTGCATCTGGTAAGATAAAAGACCAGGGTCAAATTCTCAGCTATCGATTTGCCTTTTGCCTTGCTCTCCTTTTTGTAAGCACCCTTGCGTTAAGTCCAAACTGGATATTGCACGAAGAGTTTGTGCTGCCAATGACTAAAATGGGCGTGTACCAAGGATTGTCTGTATCGTGCTATCCGGCTGCAATGATTGACAGAAAGATCTTGCTAGTAGCTCATATATGAGTGTCAAAATGTGGTGTGCAGGCTGTATGTTAGTGCAACACGTCAACAGTCGAGCTGCATGATCACGCAAATTGAGCCGGAATCCTACTTCTGCACGCCTTGCGCAAGCTTATGATGGACGGTTCGTCAATACTCAAACATGTCTAGCGACGTCGATGTTTGGGCTGGCCCACGTGCAAGAGCTCTGCCATATTTTCCGGTCAAGCTCGAATTCTGCAGTTTCCTCTGCGCCTATCAAGGATCTTTAACGTCCACGGACACACTTGTCCGGTCTTAGAATGACACGATTCTGTCACAGAAGGACTTGCTTTTTGCGACGTGCAGCAGAGTCCACGGTCACAAAAGCGAACCACATATAATGTTCCGATCGAGCTTCAATTATTGTCTTTAGGATGATGATGATAGTATCAAGTCGCATCAAGCCTTGACAATCCGAGCCGCTGACTTTCTCGTCGCCAGGATGACCAGCAGGTTGTACTTTGAGGCTGTGATCACCGCTGTCTTGCTCATTCAGAACAGATATTGCTGATCTGCATACACGATTGATGATTTCCTCTGCTCCATTAATGCTTTGACAAGGACTCCTATTCATCAGTGAGCTGTTCCGATGGCTCTCCAAGCACACTCATCATAATAGATGCAAGGTTCTGTATCAAGCCAGGGATATGACTGTCATCTCAAACATAGCGTCTCCGCAAATTTTATCATTGCCCACGGTTCCATTGTCGGGTGAGTGGATTGTTTGAAGACCTTGGAACAGCTGTGTTGGCAACGAGCACTTGTTGTGTGACCTGATACAATGTTTCGCGCAGGAGTTGGCGCTACATAATCTGGAACCCTTACGACCGCATAATCTACCTTTATACCGGTATACGGTCGTGTTCGAATTGAGAATGGCTTGGGTGCGTGAATCTGTGGTTTGACTCGTCGTTCGTATAGCTTGGCCTGGGTACACGAATAGCTCGTCAATGTCCGGTGTGTCGTTATGAGCTAATCTTTCGTTCTGTACGCCCTGCCCACTTCGTGCACAGTATTTTCAAAGTGGATACACGACGTGACTGTATGTATGAGCAGGAGAGGTGAAATTTTTCAAAATCTGGAGCTTGACAAGGCTGAATCTTGTTTCATACTATACACTACTCATGCTATGCTATGCTATTCAAATCGTCCACAAACCTTTCCATATGTTAGCAACGCTCTAGCTCACCATTGAGCGTTCGGTACGATCACATACGCCTGTAAAGCCCAGTGGATCAGGCCTCACGCGAAGTAGTGGAGGAACGTACTGACCGGAGTCGTGCGATGCTGCTCCACGACTGTTCGTATGGTCTCACCTGCTTCTCAGCGCTTTCAGGTCGTGCTCTTTCATGCTCTTGGTGTCATTTGCTTCACGTGAGCTCTTTCATTGATCAATGTACTATGCTTTCGCACCAATGCTCAAACTATCAAAGCACACTGCCAAAGTGACTATTAAAAAATGGCATGATGCCTTCAAGCTTGCGCCTCACTTCGGCGGCATCACGA
>JAKLMI010000244.1:0-20533 GCA_022813495.1 Pasadenomyces melaninifex
CTTAAAGGGTCGTACGTCAAGTAGGGAACACAGTTATACGTCCGAGACGCTCTACCTGTTGAGCTATGGCACCGAAAGCAATGGCTCTCAAGATTGTTCGAGTTATGAACCACTACTCGACACTTAACAATATAAACTACCGGGAGACTTCACTTTGGCATCAAATTCAATAGTGATTACCGAAAATTTAACTTGGAGATGGAGCATCACTTCTCACTCATACAAATGAATGACTATAGCGCATTGACGAGTTGAGAGGCTGGCCTGAGAACCAACGCAGGAGCCGTTGTCGTTGACGCTGCGTAGCTTGACTCTCTTCGAAAGAATTTCAATGTCATCCATACGTGAGTGCAAAAGCAAAAAGATTTGGAAGCAGCTGGAATCGAACCAGCGATCTTCACAACACAGACTGTGGGCAACCGAGAACAGATTCTGTTCACAGGCGGTGGCTCCAAGCGAACCTCTTCACCACTCCTTTCTACCCGTGTCGGGCATATGAATGTGACGCCTTACCACTAGGCTATGCTTCCAAACATTCTTGTTCTTGAAGTCGATTGGAATGAGTATACATTTTAAAAATACAACATATCACCTTCGAAAGAGCTGCTGGCAACAAATGGGACATCCCTGGATCTGTTTGCTTATCGGCAACCTGCACATCTTAGCGCGAGACGACGGTATACTTGACGAATCCAAAAAGAGAACTAAGATACACGTTGAAATGCGCAAAAAGAAATGGAAACAGCTGGAATCGAACCAGCGATCTTCACACCACAGAGTAAGGGCGAGCAGGAAGATAAGTCTCTATGGACGATCGTTCAGCTCTCTGCTCTAACGATTTCTTTACGCCCGCGCCGAAACATTTGTATGTGACGCCCTACCGTTAGGCCATGCTTCCAAAGACGGAGTTCTTGGCTCTCTCAATGAGAATGGGCACAAAGACGGAGCGATAAATATATGAGCTCAAAAAGATTGACTAGCAACAAACGGGCTCTGGGGAATGTGTCTGAACGACAGGAGCATGCATGTCTGGCATGAAGCAACGGTCTACTCGAGGAAGAACAAGAACGGAGTCAATGTCTACCTACATGCTGTGTCTACAAATTATTCTCAGCCTTAAATTTATCCCAAGCCTCATTCAGCGTGCTGAAAACGCTTGCAGCAATCATTCTCTGCTCAGTCGTAGCATCACCAGGGATCTACCGTGAAGTTAGCATGTACTCAAACTCGTCCACGAGCAAAACTTACCTTATCAGGATGACACTTCCCAATCCCCTTCATATAATGTATCTTCACCTTGTTGGGCAAGACCAAATCAGCCATCCCAATCTTCTTCCACCTACTGCCCTCCCAGAGCACAGTATCGAGACTCGCAAGTAACGCACGCAGGTTAGTCTCCTTGCCACCTTTCCACCCATTCACCCGAGCAGTCACCGAATCCGCGAGTGCGAACTTCTCATCATCCAGCTTCTCAGCAGCTTGATTTTGCGCTCGTAATGCGTTGACAGCAGCAGCTGGTTTGGCGGAGACAGCTGGTCTTGGCGCTCTTTGCGGCGGTCTTCTTGCGGCAGGAGCGACTGCAGGTTTCGGCGCAGCTGCCTTCTCTGCTCTTGCACGTCCTTGAATGGCAGTCGCGCCTCCGTGACCGTCTTGGACGCAGAGTTGCCAGACCGCAGCTGCTTCGGACCATTTCTCTAGGTTTTCAAGTCCTTCAGCCTTGCGCATTAGTGCTTTGCCGTAATAGTCGCGCATTGGCTTTGCTGAAGTGGTGCCGTTGTCGTCGGTGACTTCAATGGTTTCGGCTTCCCCTTTGCTCATGCCTATTAGTGTAATTGATTGGTCTGCATCTGAGATTGCAACTTTAGGCTGTCCGGTCTTGAGGGCTGTGAGAGCTCGGTTCGTGAGAAGGACGATCTGAAGTGGATGCGATGTTGGAATGTGCCGTAACGAAGTGTTGTAAGATTCGTGTGCTGCGGAATAGTCACCACGCTTGAAGTGAGCATTGCCTTCAGCGCGAGCTGTGTTCGTAGCTTTGAGAGCGATTGCGCTTATTGGTGGGGTATTGCGTTTAGGTGGAGGTGGTCGTGTTTGTGTAGGTGTCGTCGGTTTCGATGCTCTTTGTATTTGAGGCGGTGCTGATTTGGTAGCTGGTCGTGCAGGAAGTGCTTGTACTGGTCGAGAAGATATACCTTCGAGCAGGTCTGCTTCTTGCGCTAATACAGGCGCAGGAGTCGCAGCCTTGCGTCTTCGTGCAGATGAAGTGTATGCTTGAGAGGCTAATTCGTCAGCCGACTGCTTGTTAAGCATGTCTCGAGCAGATCTCGGCGCTTGTTGCGCCTTTGGTCGCATCATGCTAGCTAAGGGGTCCTGTTGTTGCTGTCGCATAAAAGCTGGTTGAGGCGAAGTGGATTCTCTCAATCGTGATGGGAATGCTGGCGAGTGATCTCGCGATGAGTCTGCTCCTGCGTCGAACATCACATCAGGTCTTGAACGTGTAGGACGCTGCTGAGGTGGTGGTGTAGGACGTTCCGACTCCAGCATTATTGCTTCGTCTGTAACATTGGGAAGTTGTTGCACTGCCTTTCCGGGTCGCTGTCTTTGCTCATCTGGTCTGGATCGCGCTGGCGCAGAACCTTCCTGCATCCACTTAGGCGTGCTAGTCCCAGATTCTGCATCAGAGTTGAAGTCTTTAACAACTTGTTGGACCTGCTTCTGAGCTGTTTTCCAGAACGAACCAGCCGACTTTATGAAAGCAGTGCCGAGCTCCTGAGCAGCCTTAGCTGGGTCGTTCGACAGTGCTGGGGATTTGTCTCTTTGCCGAGCATCAGGATGCGGTTGTCTCAACCTATCTCGATTTGCAACTTGCTCGTCGGATCGGTCATGCGGTTGACTTGCTTCCCGTCCTCTTGTCTTCTGTCTTGCCTCTTCATGTGCTTGGTTGAGCAGTATTCCCACAGCAGCCTGGACGTTCGTGCCTGTATCTGTGGCTTCTAGAGCTCTTTTCGCCTTTTCTGCAGGAAACCCCATATCTACCAGCTCCGCGACTGCCTTGTCTTGAGGATGATCCGAGGAGGGCGGCGGCTTGGGACTTGGATTTCGTTGAGGACGTTGCTGCTTTGGTGGCGGTCTGGCCTGCACAGGCTTTCCTAGATCTCCGAGCACATCGTCCTCGTCGCCCATCAAGGACTCCGTTAATTCTGAAGGAGCAGTTGGACGCACTTTGAGCTCTGACAAACCAAATGGATCATCGTCTTCTGGTCCGGGTGCGGTCACAGCTGGACGAGTTGGGAAAGTCTTGTTCGAGGTCGCAGCCGGTTTATTGAAAGCAGCAAATAAGTCATCCTCTTCTTTCGCCTGCTGGGTCGTTCCTGCTGTCACATTGTTCTGTGCTGGTGTGCTTCTACCACTTCCCAGATTGTTCCATAGTTCGTCACCAACAACCCACTGACTCTGCAGTTGAGCCTTCCTGTCTACTAGTTGCTGTACTTTACTCTGTTCGCGTAGTCTTTGTTGTTCTTGCAAGCTCAAGTTCTTGTTACCATGGCTGCCCGAGAACGCTACAAGGCTTGCGAAGCTGTCGTTAACAGGCGTGGAGGTCTTGGAAGGCACAGCTTGAGGTACATTGCCAGCTAAAGGCGATGCTCTACCGGACGGAGGTGGTGTAGGCTTGAGTGAAGAGAAGGAGGAATAGTTCCCCTGCCCTGGTTTGTGGCCCGTGGCTGGTTTGGACGACCAGTCCAGGCCATTAAGGTCATTCATCGTGGAAGCATAAAGTCGTTATCCTTTGCGAAATTCAAGGCAATCGGTCAAAAGTAAGAATCGTGAACACAATTGGCGTCATTGCAAACAACGACGATCTGTGGACAGCGTGGATGTCGCGTGTCCAAACAAACAATTCGGAGCCATGGGCCAGTTGGAATCTTCACCGAATCCAGGTACCAACATTCAATCAGCCTCAATGTCTATTGGGAACGGAATACAGCAAATTCACGTGATTGTCTGTGCAATGGTCTTGAGACCGATGGATCTGCTTTAGGTCATTATGCAGATGGACGTCAAAGGACTGAGCAAGCCGCGAGCTCTGTCAATATTGACGGATTATTGTCTACATGACACTACTGTAGATTTGACATCTGTCGGCGAATCCATAGGATCAGGCTTCTACTCCCTCTCGGCATCATCCTTACGAGCACACAAAAGCAAATAAGACCAGTGGTACGTTGACTCACAAGTCAATGACGATAAAGCAGAAATCGATGTCACTGATTCCGAAACGCTGGTGTGGGTGAATGCTTCCAGCGATCAGGGTTAGCCGAAGCCTGATCCTATCAGAAAGCCTTCCTGCCGATATCGTTGCTTTTTTTATGCATGTCGTCGAGCCTTAGCTTTTGTGCCTGCTTATTCGGGACAACATACGTCGTGTTCATCTCGGGAAGCTCGCGATCTGCGACAACTGGCTGAACTAGTCCATTATCTTGGGATGTCGTGCAGAACATACATCGGTGGATGATCTTCATGCGTTCCGAAGCACGAGTGCTCAATCCGCGCGACGATTCGAGATGATGGAAATTGGCTTGACGCCAAATCCAGCAATACTATCTCGAATTCGCGATGCTTTGACCCACTCCTCGTCGCTTTGGTCTTCATATTAGCAGGTATAGGAAGACGTCCCCTTACCCGCGAGGCACAATCTTGTGGCTCGAGACGAACGTGGACGAAAATTCCAAGATCTATAGCCCAAATTCGACAACTCCAGCCGTGCAAGCCGTCCTCCACGTTGTGTGTTGGCGCGATATCGTGGATGGCAAGCATCTTGATTGGGCTGCTGCCGCGGATGCCGATCCATCCTTTTCTGAGGCTCCGCTATACCGGTATTAGGGAAAGTCTCTAGGCACGTTTCATACCCCAGAACCGAGCTTCCTGGGCCTCGACTTCGGACCAGGCACGACAAGCTCAATGTAAAGAAACACCACCATTGTCACGATGTCTCTCGGACATGTTCTGTTAACACTTGCTGAGCAGGCGAAAGGTCCATAACGCAGCTCTGAGCTAGTCTTCGGATCATGTTGTCTCCTAATCGGAGAATATATCCTGGCTGCATTGATAGTCCAGCAATTTTCGTGTTGTGATAGCCACAAGGCACAGATCCGCCTATGAGCCTCTAGCATCAATCAAGGTTGCGGTTGAAGAAACTAAAATTCGTGCAGTTCCTTAATTTGCATGAGGAAGGTATGATCATTCGTTGCTCAATAACCTCGCATCGTACCTTCTTCTTTATCTCCGATTCAGATGCATCTTAGTCGCAACTCATGCCTTTGCAATACTCTCACTCACATGTTTCTGAAGAACAATGTCATATCCATGCTAGAATCGCACAAATTGAATTTGCACGTGGCGCCCACATTCTTTGGACTGAAACAGGCTTAGCCTGTCGGCGGCATACGTCGGATATAGTGTAACACAACATACAACCAGCAATGGGTCTGTTTCGACGGAAGGACTCGAGAGCACAAAATAACTCAGAACATCCACTACAACAACACAATAAGCCGACCTTCGATCCTCACGGTAGACAATACTCGAACGACAAGTTGTCAGACTACTCCTTGAAGTCGCCAAGTCTAACGACCACAAGCAGCTCTTTTCGAAGCACAATGGTCATCTCGATACCCGAGATCGAGATTCAACCAGCACCTGATCCGACTAAACATCCAGCTAAGTATCTGAGAAGCATATATGCTGTTAGAGAAAGGTCGAGAATCGTTCTCGACAAAGCCAAGCAGAATCAATTAAGTCATTTCGATGTCGACCTGACCAAATTTCAAGACACTGCGGATTATGTCGTTTCGATAATAAAGGTTGGTCTTTCCGTGCACTGTCTTCAAACCTCAGCTGGCTTACATGTGATTAGCGCGACTTTGCTCCTGACTACAGCTCGATTCCACCTCATGGTCGGTGGCAGCATTTCGAGGTGGGTGGGAGACCACGAATAACACAATTACTACAGTCATGGCCATCGACGTTGGATGCAACGGAGCGCACGAAACGTTTAGTTGACC
This sequence comes from Pasadenomyces melaninifex, assembly GCA_022813495.1. Classification (NCBI taxonomy): domain Eukaryota; kingdom Fungi; phylum Ascomycota; class Dothideomycetes; genus Pasadenomyces; species Pasadenomyces melaninifex. Next base: position 6,060 of record JAKLMI010000244.1, read on the forward strand.
TATTCGTGGTGTCGGTACTTCTTGATGCAGGTGCTGGTACCAAATGGTCTTACACTTCTAAGGAGAACGGCAAGGTCTACTCGAGGTCCGAAGGACTTGCTGTCGCTTCTCTCGAGATGTTCAAGACGGGTATCTTCTCGAGTAATCCTGCAAATCCACATCAAGTCGATGCTTCCGCACTGCAGAAGTTGACACCAGAACAGCTTGCAAAAGGCATGCAGGTATCAGATACTAATCCTATGTCAGGACTGGAAGGTCGAACAAATCTGTTGTCGAAACTAGCTGGTGCTTTGCGGAGCAGGACGGACATGTTTGGACGAGATAACAGACCTGGGAACATGGTTGACTACCTGATTTCACACCCTGACACAGTGGCAGCTGCTGTTCCAGTTGTGCCGTTGCCAGTACTATGGGATGTGCTCATGGATGGTCTTAGCAGTATCTGGCCGGCAACAAGGACGAACATTGATGGTGAATCTCTTGGTGATGCATGGCCCTGCTCATCGATGCCAGGAAAGGGCACCTGGGAGAACATTGTGCCATTCCACAAATTGACACAATGGTTGTGCTACAGCATAATGGTGCCAATGACCAAATTCATGAACATGCAATTTGCAGGTGCAGAGCTACAGACAGGTTTACCGGAGTACAGAAATGGAGGTCTGCTCGTGGATACTGGTCTTTTGACACTAAAAAAGGCTGATACGCAGAGAGGACTGAAGACATGGTCTTCGTGTATGCCTAAGGACTCGACTGAGGTTGTGCCGATGTTTGAGCCCAGCGATGACGTTGTTGTCGAGTGGCGAGCAGTCACTGTGGGCTTTCTCGATGAGCTTCTGGAGGCTGTGAACAAGGGCTTGGGTCTTTCGGGAAGTGACAAGCTGAACTTGGCACAAATGCTTGAGGCTGGTACTTGGAAGGTACGTTAGACCCTTGACTCGTGACGATCGTGCTAACATGTGGTAGGGCGGACGTGAAATAGCACAGGTGTCCAGACCAAACACCAAGGGACCGCCAATAGGCATCATCTCGGATGGCACAATATTCTGACCACAGATCGTTCAGCACTTCAAATCGTTCTCACAACTCTTTCCGATCAACGCCACACATCACAATCAATTGTCACACCAGAAGATTCATTTCCTCAGCTAGGACCTGTTTGAACGTCAACTCCTGGTCCAGTCACGTGCTAGCGTCGTTGTTGCATTATCCCCTTTCTATTATACGACTGTTTCTGTCGTGAGGAAGATCGATTTGTCCTGTACTGTATCACTGCTGACAACAGATCCATTGTCTTGGCCTGTGAATACAGCATCAATCGACCTCGAAGATTGCTTCCGGCTTGTTGCCCACTATGCCTCAGCTACTAGACCTACCAGACGAACTCATACTTCAGGTAATCGCCTTTAACCCCTACCAGCCTTTCCAAGAAAGTCATCGAAGCCTTTATGTCACAAATAAACGTTTCAACGGGGTTATGCATGATAAGAAACTACCTGAGATGATTGCAGAACGACAATACTTTATCCTGCATGACCTTGAAAGATCCCAGCTAGAGAGACACATAGCTTCGACGAGACCTGTAAGGGAAGGACGTCGACTTCCGGAGATCGATCTGTCTAGCCTGGGCGCTTACTTGGAGCACTTGTGGTATGAGCAAAGTCAAGTGGAAGAATGGAAGTGTATCTTTCCTTACTCTGACCGAAGGAACATAGCCCTCAATACTGCAGCCATAATTTCGCTCAAAACAATCAAGCTACGCTTTCGACTACCTACCTACCACTATCCATCAGACATTCTTCGATGAAATGATCACGATGATTTGGCGAGCTTACTGTTCTACAGTCGCCTATGTCAAGTCCTACCAGTCGAAGTCTTGATGCTCACAAGATATCTGAATCTCTGCACCAGATCTCAATTCGAGCAGAAGCAGAATTTCGACTTCTCTTCTCCCAAGAGACAACATTGGTGTAACCATCTCCTGATAGACCAGCATCATTTCATATTCAATGCTTTTCTGGACTGGATTGGGATTATCGACAGGCTCTCACCTGATCAGCAGGTTGGTATCAGATTTAGAAGCTTGGTATTTATCCAGCGTTATGCGGAGTACTTAGCATATGGTCTTCTTTCGGTTTTCATCCCACTACACCCCTCTACATTCGATCGAGCCGTACGTCTATGCTTGGTTGCGCATCGTGTCTTGTGCGACGGTGTGCCATTCGATAGATCTATGACAGATCGCACAGCACCAAGTAGTAGTCAGGCAATCGACCATCTTTTGCCCAGAGAAGGTCAAAAAATGATGGCAGTGAATACGTACTTAGAGGAGTTGTTCCAGGACAGAGACAGAACAGACGCATTACTTCAGAAGCTCAATTATCGGAAGATAGGACAAGATATTCAGACTGTCTTCCATGAAGTATCTGTGCTTGGGGATGACATTGAGAAACTTAAGGAAGAGGTCGACAAGGAGTATAATCGGTTGGACATGGATGCATGGCTACAGTATGGATGAGCTATGTGGTGATCCCGCTGTACGCAAGGACAAGCAGATTGGACCACAAAATTAGTCCTTACAAGAGATATGTAGCTCTGCATCTCTCAGGCATCGGCTTCAATCTTGTGGTTTTCGTCCACTCATCATTCAAAAGGGTGCGGTAAATAGCCATTAACGACGATAACAATTTCGAATGGCACAGCGTTCTATTGACAGCATAAAGATCAATTGCTACAACTAATACAAGGCAGAGATTACAGGATCGATTACGCAATTTCACAATCGTCCATTGCTATCTAGAAGGCCTGGGATCGGCACTAACCATTTTCATCTTCATCTTCACTTTCACTTCACCTAGCTTCGTAATTGTCACTGACGTGGTGGAGCCCTGACCAAGGCAACAATTTACTTTGCAAATTTTCTTCCTGACCTTGCGTTATTTACACTACTTTCAACAGATTCGTTCTCGTCCTGAACGCATACAACTTTCTTACATCGCCAAACAATCGATTATATCTCTGGCCACGATGCCTCAATTACTGGATCTTGCAGACGAGCTGCTTCTCGAAATCGTGGCGTTTGTACGATACGATCCAGAGCAGGGTAGTCACCGAAATCTTTGCCTTACGAACCGGCGACTGAATTCGATCATGCACGACCAAAAGTTGCCTATCAAGATCGCAGAACGTCAACTGGCTGTTGAACATAGTCTACAACGAAATCAGTGGGAAGAGGGGGGAGAGCTATTCATGACCGGCTTTGATAGTTACCCAAAGACTCTTTGGTACAAAACGCAGCAGATTCGAGAGTGGAAATTGTTGTTGAACCCTTCCTATCAAGACAACGACATCGTGGACGTGGCAATAAGCTTGACAGCCTCGATGTATAGAGCTGGGGAGAAGCTCGCGCTCCAGAGATCAAGATTCTCTGATGGTTATCGAAGTCGGTACAACACCTATGCCATGCAAATTTTCCAGGTTCGTTCACTTCGAAGATTACCGATAGAAGCCCTCATGCTTCTGAGATATTCCACTATCAGCGGCATAGCGAAATTAGCACAGAAGCAGCAATTCGATTTACCTTCCAGCACATCCTACCTAGCTCTAGGCAGAAGGAAAGATCGACACAACCTCTTTCTGACTTCGCACCTTGACTGGAAAGGCGTAATCGGCGAACTTCCTAAGCTAGGTTATGAGCAAGCGACCACCTTCACAGATCTGAAAGAGGCCAATGATACTGCTGACATGCTGGCGTGGTCGGTCATACGTTCGGATCAAAGCGAAGACTCTTACAGACATATACTTCTCTTCTTTACTATGCACCGTCAACTCTCCACTAGCATTCTGTTTGACGAGAACACCATACAGCCCGTTGTACCTGAGGAGGACTGGAGCACTACAGTACCTCCAGTTGCAGGGTTTGTATTGCGAGAAGGTGAAAAGACTATAGCCGTCAACAAATATCTAGAAGAGCTGTTTAAAGACAAAGATCGAAGCGAGAAATTGCTCCAGAAGCTCGACCTTGAAGCTGTAGGAGAGAGCATCTATACCACCTACCGAGAAGTTTCTTTTATGGAGAACGAAGCCCTGGAGAAGGAGATTGATAAAGAGCTTGCTCAGCTAGATATACGTAGATGGATCCGGGAAGGGTGAGCTACGCGAACGAAAGATCTGGAAGCATCGGATACAGCAAAGGGAAGTGGTTGTTGTGGCGTCTACAAGAAGGATTTTGACCCAATCATACGTGCAGTTTCCATAGGCTAGTGGTTCTTAATCGATGGCCTGGGTTGCCGCCGATGGTTTTAGACACCATGGCCACATACTCATACCATGTATCCTCATTTCATCAGCAGACGCTCGAGCTGCATCGCCGCGATTCATTCGCATTGTTGTGTCTAGAATGGATCGCATCGTGTGCCGAATCATACCAAGATCAACCTGTCGAAGTAGCTCTCCGACTTTGCGCGGGTCTGCGAAAAGTTTGTCGTTCTCTTGATTGATGTGTCGCATAATGTCATTCCACATGAGCAGTGCCTCATCTGCGGTCGCGGGCTCTGCTTCCACTCCAAATTTCCAAGGCTTTAGTCCCGAGTCGACTTCGTGAGTCTAGCCAGTCGTGCTTGCAGCGCTGACGTCGATACTGCTAATGCTCGCGAAGATGCAACCATTGGATCCTTTGCTTCCTTCGTGGGATCTCCAGGGAGGTCTCTACCCCAACACTCCGCTGCCCGAAGATCACGTTTGACACCCCAGGCGACATCTTCAGAAGCTAATCTAATATACTTCTCGTCTCCGGCAAGTATCTCCTTGTGTCTATTGCAAAAGTAATGATCCATGAAAGCACGACGTACAGTCCCAGTGTTGAATCGTCCAAGCACCAGATATTCTATAGCTTCCTTGGATAAATGTGTAGGTGAGTAATAATCATCCCAGTCTTCACCTAGACGTTTGTGGTAGAACGATCGCAGCAGGACCTCACTGATCTTCGTGACGATATACTGCCATAGGAGAAGCGCTGGCGCCGGCAAGCTTCGAATCAGCATGAAATCCATCACTTCTTTAAGGTTTGCGAAATAGCCTCTGTTCTTCTTTTCAATGCTGTCGGCCTGCGCGGTCTCAATAAACCTCATCATAGCCACACCGACCTTGCAGACGTCTCTGGGCACACCATGTACTTGCAGCATGTCAATCCAGAATGATATTCGTTGCAATTCGTCCCACAGTCTTGAGGTGTGAGCCCATTCTTTAGCTAGGATGTCAGGCTCACTACCATTTTCAGCTTCCTTATCACCATCGTCATTGTCATCGTGACTGCGTTCGTTATTATAGTCATGCCCATTATCACTGAGTCGATGATCATAAAACATATAATGATCATCGCAACTGTCTCCATCGTCGTCATCACCGTCATAGTCATCGTCAGTGTCTTGTGAATTATAGCCATCACTATAATAATTCCCGTCGTAGTCAAGTTTCCCTTTGAACGGATCTTCCAATGAGCCTAATGGTCGAAGTAAGTCCAACTCCGGCATTTGGTATCTACGTATCTTCCTTGGTAGCTCTAGATCCCTCAGGATCGAATACATGCGTTTATTAACCAGGCAAAGAGCCTCAGGGTATCTGCACTTGCTGTCAAACGGGTTGTGTGGCAGTGGCACCCATGCGATAATTTCGAGCAGCGTTTCATCGGGCAGGTCAAGAAGGTTGACCATGTCGTAGTGCTTGAAACGTAGATTGCAAATTGCAGAAAATCGATCTTACCGTTAGATTGTGCCCTTATATAAGCTTGGGCTGTCTGCGATTGAACAACGCGGAGTTATGAAGTATGAGGATCAACACGAAGCACCTGTAGGAGATTTTCGAAGCAAGGGGTGGCATTAGCCAAAGCAGTTCATCTGTATGGAACATTATCCACGTCTTTGTGGATGGCTACCTAGTAGCTTCATGCCAAGCACTTCTCGATCAAAAGTACTCTCAGAGGTTTCCGACTTGCATTCGTTGCTCTATACTTTCGGACCCACTGATGGTTATGATTATTAAGGTTACAGCTACCACTTCCAAAACAGGAAAGCTCAATCATCAGCGGAGCCAACAGGATGGCCGGCTTTTTAAAATACACTCAGAAGATCAAAATGTTGTCTGAGCTGAGGGAAAGACTAGGCATCCATGAATATTTACTGTACAGATATTGCTCTGGCAGACGAAGAACTGGAACTATGCGAGAAGCACATCGACAAGCAATGCGGGAAGCACTGCACCTGGATTCTAGGTCTGTATGATCCATCCGTTATGTGGTGACTAGCTCATTGAAAATCTCACCAACATGGTAGTCTTGAGACCATCTACCGCATGGGCATCTCCTAAATCCATGGCCACCTACCAAGATCGTGCAATTTCCATTCCTCTATCAATGCTTCCTCCGTCTTATATGAACCTAGATCTTGCACCGCCGCCACGGCTGACCGCACCCTGTCTCCAATATTACTCAAATTGATTTGCTGAACCACTTTTCCAGCCCTTGTCTGGTCGACGAGCAGGGTTTTGACTTGTTTATCGATGTGCTGCATCATTCGATCCTGCATTGCGACCGCCTGATCAAAGGCAATCAGCGGTTTTTGTCCTTTGAATTCATATGGCTTCAAGCCTGACTCTGCTTCGGTCAGTCGGGCTAGACGTGCTTGGAAAGCTAGACCGACTGACAGTCTTGCGCGAGATGCATCCTGTGGCCTGATATCTGAAGATCGCTTCGGCAGACTTCCAATGAGATTTAGTGTGTCCATGCGACAGTAACCGATGGCCGCCGTGACCATGAACCTTGAGGCAGAACGCATAAATTTACCATGTTTTCCACTGCTATTGCTTTCGTCGACCAAAAAGCATGCCGATCTAAGGGCTGAGCGTGCTACAGTTACGTTGAAGACACGAGTCATCAGATATTCCTTGCTTCGTAAGCTCAACGGAGGATCCATTAACCAGGTGCAGGTATGTGTTAGATTTCCAGGATAGTGCATACGTAAGACACGACTGGTTCTCGTGATGATATAGTGCCAAAGTAGTAAGGCTGGCACTGGCAACGTGCGGATCAGCACCAGATCGACCAATGCTTCAAAGTCGGCTTTGTAGCCTATTACAAGCGTCCGAGTTCTCACTCCTTCGATGAAGCTCGCCATGGCCAAGCCAACATGACAAGCAGATCCTGATGGTCGATTCGCGTGTAGTGTTTTGATCCAGCTTACGATATATTGTTCTTCCTCCCACAAAAACTCGACATCGCACCAATCCTCACGCCACTCTTCAGGGTCGACTCTCATCCTCGGATTTGGGTATTCTTGTGTTTGGAGAGCTCGAACTTCAGGCATCTGTTTCTGACATATCTTCGTAGGAAGATTCTTGTCGTGCACGATGCGGTAGAGGCGTCTGTTCACTAAGCGAAGTGCTTTGTGATGTACTCGCTTGGCATTGTATGGCACCCATGCTGCGATCTCAAGAAGTATTTCGTCGGCGAGGTCCAGTAGCTGAACCATGTTTGCAGGTGATCGATCTAGTAGTGATTAGCTTATACCTGTACCACTACCGCGAAAGGCAGGAGTAGTCTTTCTTATCATTGGGGTAAAGCCAGGGAAGATGAAAGCAGCATCAAAAAAGAAAAAGTCGCAGTAGAATAGTTAGTGGTTAACCTTAGAAAAAAGGCTTGCTGCTAGTGAAATCGTGAGAGTGAAGTGAAGCTTCTGCGACAGTCGCAGGCAAAGTGAAGGTCAACAACATTGTGAAGCAAAGCTTGGTATGCCTTTCTTCTTTTTGCATGCTGATCCGTCTTTCCAGACTATTCCTTCTTTCTCAAATATTTCTGAAGAAGCATTTGGTAGACACAGGAAGCTTAACAAGTCACGAACTAGTCGACGCGAAACGTTCCCTTGCTAGATTAAAGAGTCCAAGACAAGTGTCTAGATCGGATCTGGAGAATGTACGAGATCCTATTGTCAGTGGTGGCATAGTCACCGAGAGAGCTTTCAAGGAAAAGCCAACTATGGGATGTTCGGTGATTGTTTAGATGGAAAAAGCAGTTGCAGTCGCAGTCAAAGGCTCAGAACGACTAGCCGATTCTAATTTTGATGTTGTCGTTAATGGAGATCAGTGCGTGCCTGTAATTACAGTAAAAAGCAATAAGTTTACGTAACCCCGAGTTTTAAGTCGGAAAAGTAGCCGCTAGAGTGTCTCTAAGCTACTATAAAGCGGCTACTTTATAACTTCTAGATTAATACTTAGTTTAAGCTATATCTCTTTAAGCTAAGCTATAATATATAATTATTTTTATTTAATTAGATTTAAAATTAACTAAAGAAAAATTATTATATATATTATATTTTAATAACTATCTTAGTTAAATAGTTACGATAAATATAAAATCTACTTTAAAAATTTTAGCTATTTTTATTCGATTTTACCGCTTAATTTAAGAATTTTTATTTTAATACTACTTTAAAGTACCGCTATAATAATAATATAATATTAATCTTAAATTTAATTTATAAATAGTATATATTCTATAAATCTAAATAGAATTATTTAAAAATATACTTAAATTTATACCTAGCTAAAAGTTTTAGTACGCCTACGAAATCGACTACTTTAGCCCTAAAACTACCATTTAACGTAAACTTATTGAGCGTCACTGTAGGTGCATTTGATTGACGACCCATAGGCGATTTTGGCATTATTGAAGCTCTTAGAGGTGCCCAAGAATGCCACCGACACTGGCAGTCCAAGCATTTCTTCGAACCGGCCATAGTTATTTTGACACTAGTTCCTGTGTACCTAGGTATCTGTCCCAAAATGTTCTGTTATGCTCGACGGCAGTACTTGCAGCTACAGAACGAGAAAACTCTATAGCATTGCTACCTTCGATCTCTACCAATCTCGAAAGATGAGTGCATGCTGTTTGTCAGACCTGAAGAGCGAACACTCCTGATCAACGTCTTGATGTACTTCTCAGCTCCTTCTTTTCGGCTGGAGTAAGATTGACGCCTTTTAGCTCAAGATGTCTTGGTTATTGCTCCTGCAATCGACCAACCTAATACCCATCTACGCTACATTTTATTAGATGACCATCCTCGACTTGGAGGCTGGCTACATTGACTAGAGATACAACATGACACGACACTCGCATATGTGCTGTCCTCTGGTTCGTGGATGCCCTACCCGTAGAGGCACGCTGGTTTCAGCTCGCTTACAGGGTACCATGAACAGGTCAACTCAGGTCCGCGTTGCACATATTTTGTGTGGACCTAGACCTTGGTTGCTGCTGCTAAGTATGAGGTGAAATTGCTAAAAGGTTGATTATACTATACCGGACTTGTCGCCATAAACAGAAAGCCAACTCAAACTCAGCCAAGATTTGTAGTCTACACAGATGTGCAGCCAATTGACACTACAACTTGAGATGAACCAACAGTGGTGTATTTTCCTACATCAGCAAGCTGTCGAAGTCTACGCTGATTGGGTGTGGTTGATGTTGTTGCATGACTTTCACGAGTATGAGAATCAATCTAATGTGCATAATTCATGCAAGCGGCAAGTTTCGTATCACTTTGCTACATCGTGCGTTGGGCTGATGTCTCGCAACTTCCCAGTGCCACACTATAGGTCTCACGAATGATTGCAGACGACTGGACTACTCTTCAAGTATGCGCAATCTGTTCCGCGTCGGTCTACATCAGACTTGACATTCTTACTGACGATGTGGGATTCTGCAGCTCTATGATGGCACTACTGCTGGATTCATCTAGCTATAACCAGAGAAGGTGGTGACAATGAACATTCAGCTCAAGTTATAACGGTCATGCTGCAGGATGCAAATGGCCAGCTGAACAAACATGTATGAGGCTGACATGCATGACTTGTGGACTTAACAACCAGGAATATCCAGTGCAAGTATACTGATTCGTGCAGCGCCAAGACGGCGTTCAAGAAGCCAGCTGAACGCGTTGAAAAGAGGCATTTGATCAGCTGAAAGACAAGCGTACGGCTTCGATCCAAGACAGCAGCACATACGGAGAAGTGATCATAACACCGAGAATAATCGTGGTCAAGCATATTTAAGAGCAGAGTATTTGCGCTTTGTCCATCTTCATCTTACTCTCAAAATTACACTCACTGATTAGCCTCGCATGGTGAGCAGTATTTACAGTACTACGCAGAACAATGGCTCCAGTTCCGATCCCATCACAAATCACCACCGTCATACTTCCTCTCAAGCCGCTTGCTGGTAAGCCTCCCGATGTTGCCAATTATCTGATAACATATCTGGCTTGGATTCACCCTACGAGCAGCGCTTTGAAGTTAAGTACGTTTTCTGGAAACCAGGAGAATGGAGAATTTTACACCTATCAACTTGAGATCACGAAACCCAACAAGACCACTATCAATGCACTGAGACTAGCGGTTGTAAAATACAACAGTAAACCGGCTGCTGGCTCCGACGATGATCAGGTAAGTCCAAGCTTTTTATGCGGAATCTTTTCGAGCTGATTGTGCGCAAGATTCGTCTCTACTATCTGCAGGACGAAAACGGCAAGATTCGACTCAAGGAACTTCACACAGCAAGAGATGAGACAAGTAAAATCTTCGAGGAAAATAAGTGGCAGGACGGAGGTTTGAACGCCGTGATGAGTGGGATCGACATTGACCTTTCAGGACCTTTCGGCGCCGTCGTCTTTAACAATATGATTAGGGTGTACTACAAAGAGCGATCACCGAATGCTGGTCAAGAGGAGTTCCTGAAGGTCGCCTATAATGGTGGTAGCGTAAATGGATGGACCATTAAAAACGCACACACTACCAAATCTTTGCCAGCTAAGTGAGGTCGTCTCAAGACCAAATACGGCATGGTCATGTTGGGTCATACTTCAAGTAATATCAATAATGATGAGCCTAAAAGCAGAAGAGTTAAGCGATAACCTTCAAGTTGATAACGAGCTTTGACCTTGTCAGAGGGGAGTTGAATTTTGACTTGGAACATGTTTAGGCTTCTAAGCATGTATACGAGCGTACAGGACAATGAGTATAGCGAGTATTACGAAACATGACTATGCGTTGTGCAGATGTTAAGCTCAAATTGAGCATTGATAAATTGATTGGACATGGTATCTTATATCTTTTACCTCGAATTTTAAACTTATCAACAGCAATAGCGAATGCCTCTGAACCACAGTTCCGCTCTGCTACTGTAGCTCTCGGACGCCGAAGAAGCAGGAAAGGATCAAAGCACGGGAAAGACTTACCTGCAAACTCACCTAGCCACCCGTAATCTGAGCCATCAAAAGGACTGGATACTCACCTGGTATGGGTCGTTCAAGACGATCTCACAGAGCTATTGAGCTTAGTGATATCGACCTTTGGCTCGTGCCTTCTCATTGTGATAGGCAACACGCATACGGATCGCATCGGGGTTCGTACTGTAACCACGTTTGAGGTTATACTCACTTCTAGCTGTTTGAGCATTGTGATGGGATTCAGTCGACTTACCATATCTAGCTGGATAATCGGTCAGTGGAGCGTAGTCCATTGCGTTGTCTTTGTAGAGGAAGGCGAAGGGATCTTGAGAATCAGATCGGTTGTGGCGATGGTGAGAATGGCTGCTACGTCGTGTTGAGGACGATGTATCGGCATGACGATTCAGGAAATCTGTAGAGTCGTTGTACCAGCTTGAGTCCTGATGGGCATGGCTTGTACGGCGGTGGGACGAGCTTGGCCGTCGTGTTGAAGTGTGAGAGTGAGAGTGAGAGTTGTAGGCGTGACGATCTAAGAAGTCACTTGACTGATCGTACCAGCTGCTGGTGCCATTGTGACGATTACCTGTATTGTAAGAGCTGTGGGTGGTGTATGGGTTGTGGGTGTAGTACCCAGCTGAACCTGTGTGGGAGTAGTTAGACATGGTAGTAGATACGTACTTGTGTAAGCAGCTTGATGAGGGTGTGATGATAGGCTTGAATCAATAATTCTGATGCTATAAGTAATTCAACCTAAGAGCAGATGCTATGATACAAGGTCTTGGTGCTACGACAATGGGTCTGTATAGAGACCTTTGTGGTACTTAGTGCCCATATCTGCTTTCATTGCATAGATTGATAAAGCACTTTGTGCTGCATTGTCAGCATTCGTTCTCGCCATCTACCACCTTCCCATTGGCTCGATCAGTCGAGCATGTCCTAATCACCTTTTCTCTAATTTCTATGTAATATCGAAAGTCTTCTCGTACTGCAGCAACCTGGAAGCATAGGAAATGTGCTTTTCGACGATCATGATCATGCGAACAGCCACTTATGCACTCCATACAGGTCACACTCGGCTTGAAGTTCCTTATAAAGTTCACCCTGGTCAAGCCGTTCGCATTCTTTTATGACCCGATGTATGGTATGTCCATCTTCATAGAGATTGACTTTCGCAAGCATGCCTTTGCCTTTTGTGGTATGCGTGAAGATGTCTTCGATCTGCTGGCTCACATCTTGCACAGTTACTCGCCGCGATGCGAGCGCTTCATCGACAGTCATGCTTCGCGAACTGAGGTGCCGCTGCCACACATAGTACTGAGCGTCATCAAGTCGACTTAGCCTGATATGTAATGCAAGGATTAGCGGGAAAGAGCTTGATAGTACTGGATTAGCAACCGCATGTGGATATTCACTCTTGAATATCGTGTACCAGGACTTGGCTATGAAGATAAGTTTCGGGATCATTTTTTCAAGACAAGAGTTCACCTTTGCGCTTGAGGGTGCTCCAGTGTTGGAATGCGGGTTGTCCGAATCGATCAATGAGTCTCTTGTATGTAGGATCAGCCCCGTAACACTACTCTCAAGCGCGAGCTCAAGAAGAAATGCTTTTGTGGCCATCGGAACGTCTGAATCATCAGCCCACCATTCCGACAGCATGTGTGAACTGAAAGATCGTAGGGCTCTACTAAGACATCTCACTGTATATGCCTGCAGTAGAAGTGTCGGTATGGGCAATGTTCTGATGAGTCTCAGCTCAACCAACATGTAGTAGCACATAGGGACTCTTTCCGTGCAAATCCTGCTTTTAGCACGGAACAATGCCATGGTTCGTTTTCGCATTTCGAATAGCATCGCTAGACCAGCTTCGCAGACTGATTCTGACATTCCACGAGCTTGCAAAACTCGCGTCCATGATGCATACGCACGCGCCCGCTTCCAAGTGGTTCTCAAATATCGCAAATTGTGCTTCCGTACAGCTCGAGTGCGTTTCTTCGATGACAGTCCTGTAACAGTATTTTCCTTTGTGGCTAGTCGTAAGGTATAGAGCTCTGGAAACTGGTTTTGAGCAATCGTTAGTGGAAGGCTGCTCTCGTCCATGATTGAGCGCAGGTGCTTGTTCACGAGACACAAAGCCTTGTGACTGCCTGCGGCACGATTGTACGGAATCCAAGCTATGATCTTGAGAAGGATCTCATCGGGCATATCAAGGAGTTTGGCCATGGCACAGATCGTTGCAGATTTGGATTCAGTGAAGCCAAAGGAAAGCAGTATCTTGAAGTGTAATGTCTGAAATGTCAGAGATAGAAAGTTTTATGGTACTCGTAATAAGGACATTTTGAAGATCGATCTTAGTGACAAATGGCACAAGATCTGCACATGTAAACACACTGGGCAAAGTGACAATAGCACTAGAAGGTCCTAAACTGCAGTGAGTACAGCTTGTCTAGTCACACGTTCACTGGCAATCGAAGGGTGATTTTGACCGCACATTGCCGGACGTGGACGGTATGTTCGAATGATACACATCCATTAATAACGGAGAGAAAGAGTGTTAGACGAGTGGTTTACCATCACATAATTGAGCTCTATTATGAGAAGCAGCTGGAGAGATACACAGCGATCACTACAATTGAGCAGGTTAGCTATTCGAATAGCAGTAGTGCCATGAGTACGGTCGTCTAACGCGCACGATTGCTCAAAGAATGCGTACGATTACTAAAAAGTGATTGTGACGATTGAAGATCTCATTATTTCACAAACGAGAAGTGAGATGTCGCTCTCGCTTAGGGACACACGCGTTTTGATGCCTGATTTGCACGCTTTTTGGCCGAATCATGCCTGAACGACATCATCGAGGGGCATTTGAGGTTCAATGCCAGATCCGAGGTACCGCTGACGTTCCAGTAACCATTGGAGTCGAAAAGATGCGGCGAATCTCCATACGAGCGGGCAATGGGAGGGTCGATTGAATAATCATGCTGTGCCGGTAGATTCGTAGATCGTACATGCTACTCTCGCTAGCTAGACATAGAATCAGACCTTCACTTCGATCTGGCGCTTTTGTAGAGCAGCTCTTTCTATGTGGAAGACATTCGACCTCAATAAGCATAAGCAGTACTGCCGCCAGATTACGTGAAGCCTCAAAAGATACCGAAACTACACAAGCTCTAGCATCAGAGATGAGTGGTCACATCCCAGCTCCCG
>JAKLMI010000245.1:0-20257 GCA_022813495.1 Pasadenomyces melaninifex
CAGTTGTAGCTACAAGAATGTTAGCAGGATGCTGCATTTCGTGCTGGAAGTACTCACCAGACAGATCCAGAGGTCTCTGCGTTCGTCACTTCTTGACGCATGCTTCCACTTCCTTGCTGAGCCGCCAACTGTTGCTCTCCGAATGCTCAGCAAGATTCCCACACTCTTAGGGTTGAGCTCGATTTTGATACGAGTAGTGATAAGAGGTATTTCATCGACGTTGGAAACATTCTGCTGACGTGACAGTAGAGACTCATAGAGCTTGTCTAGCTCAAGGTTCAATTCAAACATGTCCTCATCTGGATGATCAACGCCGGCCACCAGACGGCACATATATTATATGTGTACTGCCCACCCAGCAATATATGTGTACTGCCCGTCTGGCGGCCGCATCATAGTGTTGAATCTTCTCCGCCCGCAGAGAAGATCCTAGCACGGCTGACCTATGAGACAAGCAAGTCAGCAAAGATCAAAAAGATTTGATGGAACTTGGCCGGGATCGAACCGACAACTTTGGACTGTTAGAGCACTTACCAGCAGCCGTGCTCCCAACTGAGCCAAGCTCAAAGGGTAAAGCAATTCTTTTTTCAGGGATGAGCCACCTTTTTGACATCATAACATATATCCTTGTCCGAGCTCATGCTTCTAAAGCAAGGGTGAGCTGATCTGCTGACATCTTGGTGCGTGGCTGTCTCATGAGCTGGCTTGGTGTTTGTGGTTGTTGTGTGGTTGATCGAATCTGCTAGGGTCAGCATCTTCGTTTATCTCAACGATGCACGACAGCAAGCACTTACGATGTTGTTGTCGGGCTGTCGTGGGTTATGAGTTGTACTCAACACCTCGACAGCCATGGGTTTGGGCCTTTTAACGTCTTGCCCAGGACTCTATTGTCAGCAGTGAAGGTCTATACTATTGTTGCTCTACCTTGCAACTCGTCCCAGCCGAAGCAGAAGCAAGCTGCCATAGCCATGACGGCGTCGGCGAGGTCTATTGTCTTATTGTGGCTTGCTTTTGGTCGTCCCCGGGATCTTCGATCTGGAGATCTTGGATCGGGTCTTGGCTGGTCACCCACAAAAGTCAAATTGCTCTTCGATGGCTACAAGTTATTGTCTTGCACATCGACAGCGAGCTCGGTATTGTCATTGACTATGGTATGGTAGGTTTGATGGTATGTACATTGCGTTTCTATCTGTTTCCTCATCCCAAGTCAGCACTTGTCACACTTTCACCACAAAATCTGCCACAATCCAAGCTGCGATCAGTCCCAAAACCATCATTACAAGGACGACGACCTTGAGACAGTGCTCTACTCGTCGTCGCCATGTCCATAATGATGGCTGGGGCCAATGCAGGCTTGTTTGTGGCAGATTTTGTTGGTATTGGGAAAATCGTTTGTACTTACTAATTGCTCACCCTGGCCGATCTCAACGCATTGAGCTCAAATTGATGATGAAACACAGTGAGAAGATGCTCAGAATAGTAATGAAGCTGTCGACACACTCATTTGAGCTAATTATCATGTCGTTGATGTCGTCGTTGTGATTGTGGAAAGGTAAGGGAGGGAAAATGAAGAAGGCAAAAACTTCACAACGATCACGTCACGAGATTACTGCTTCCCGCCACTTGATGCAGCAGGCACGTCCCCTACACCCACTGTCGGCTAATAACAAAGGCCACATTGCTTGTGCACATGGCCGCTATTGCTGCTTGCTTGCTTGCTCACAAAGAGCTTTTGGTTGCTAGCTATTTACGGTGGCAGGCACATCTGGTGGTCCTCTTGTCAGCATTGATGAGTCTGCCATCTGTAGGTAATAAGGCAGAGCATCAGGAAATGAAGCCATTCAAGAATGCTACGGTTATTTGCTGGCTCCCTTATCCCGGACTCTGGGCAGTCTTGTCCTATTAGTCTCCTGCGATTGCGTGAAACGTTGTTGTTAATGCATTCTACATGGACGTAGCTAGCCCCTGCCACAGCACAAGCCATAGATTCTTCTGCATTGTCTCTTACCGCTGCCTCATTTGAACTGTTTGATACATGAAGGGGCAGGAGGACATCATCCTTCTTTCATCGAAACCATGCTCTAATCCTAACCATAATCGAGATCTCTAACGGTCACCAAATTACTGCACCAGTCGGGCTACGGCACTATCAAGCAAGATGAGGAAGGTTTCAGGCAAACACGTTGACGGCACAAGAAAGGGCGCACTAGCCACAGAAGAGAGCTCTGGATTATCACACAGTATCGAAGAAACTACACAAATACACCAGGGAGCAGCATTCTCCGTAAAACCAGGGCAGACGAGCGGATCAAGCCAAAGCCTCCGAGCCATAAGCTCCGAGCCATAAGCTTAAGGATCATGGAGGCAGTTGCACAAAAGGATGCTGAATCAAAAGTAAACGTCCGTTCCGAAACCAAGAGCCAGACTTCGACACAGACATACATCGTGATGGCACAGAACTAGCTCACCACTGTCTCCAAAGTCAGAGTCAACCCATGACAAGACCATACATCATAATATCAGAGGGTCAGGGGCAGCTCGCGCGGAGGCTGTGATATACATACTGTACCATCAAAGGAGCCCATTGTCGCTTCGATTTCGATTCTCAAGGCATGTTCAAGACCCGAGCAAAAGGCAATTGCGGGAAGAGTAGCGATGAAGAAAATCAGAACTGAGAGGCTGATCGACCAGGAATAAGAATGCAACCGTTTTGCTAGTCTACCACGCCCAGCGGCAATATAGATACATAGTCGATAGGAGCAGGCTCAACACCATCAGGCACACCCACAATCTTCAGCACATCACCTGCGTTCACCTGAATATTTGGAAACGTGATTCTTGTCGCTGAATGCCCATCAATGAACAGACTTGGTGAGTGGCCCAAAGTCAAATCGCTGTCTCCTGTCCACTTGCCTATAACCATATCGTTCAGCGACAAAGTCCAGTTCGACCGACCAATAGCCATATCAAAGTAATTGACAGCCACATTATACGTCCCACTCGCAATGTTATCGAGGGTCGTTGTCGCAGTCCCCTGAGTAGTATTCGAAGAAGTCACAATACACGTTCCGTTCGAGGCGACATTCCAGGGGCTAACAGCATAAGACTTATAGCCGTCAAGCTGCATATTCTCCGCTTCGATGCGATAAGGATGGGCTTCGACTCTTCCTTTCTCGTCTGCAATGCCAGATAAATTAAAGTAGAAATTATTGACTGCATCTCGCCACACAAGAGAATGTCCTGTTTGGTATACGAGCCTGAAGAGAGTTTCGTTGTACTGCTGTTCATCGATCTTGCCTTTTAGAGCTTCCCATCGTTCAGGATATGTCTGTACAGCTGCTGAACCATTGTAGTGAGCATCGTAGAAATGCTGAATCACAGTCTGGCCAGATTTTAGCTTCTGAGTGTACGGAACGTGGTGGAACCACAAGAGCAGGTTGTCTGGTGTTGTGTCGATGTTGTTGTACGTCTGTGCCACTTCAGAAGGATATTGTCCTGCAAAGCCAGTTCCGTTCTCGATTGTTCGATCCATGCCGATGGTTGCGCCGTCAGCTCGAGTCCATTGTCCCCAAGGGTTGTTGTCCTGGGAGGCGGGATTTGGTCCGTAGTGAGCATAGAGGATGTCTGTCAGTGTCTGAATGCCAAGATTGCCTGTATAGTTTTCATAATTCGGCCAGGACTCCATCGACATCGAAGTGATCGTATCGAGCACGGTTGTATCTGTTGCATTGAAGGTGAGGCGAATCCAGTCCTGTAGGATAGCTTGAGGGTTGCTTGTTGGATCCCAGGCTAATCTACCAAAGGCATACAGATTCGACATCGCAAGATGCGAACCCAACCATGTCTGATTTGTGCCAACATTTGCAACACCTGCATATCCACCTAGTGGTTGCTTGAAACGTTCTCCTGATATGACATCTTGCACTTTCGAAGATTGATTGTTAACTCGAAGATCAAAATCGAGTACGGTCTTCCACAGTGGCGGCAAGTAGACCAGGTGGCATTGCTGACCAAGGTATTCTTGAGAGATTTGCAGCTCAATAGCTGCGCTCGTTTGCTGCAAATGAGCAAACAGTGGCGACGCGGGCTCTCTGACTTGAAAGTCAATCGGACCGTACTTGATCTGAACGACAACGTTGTCCTCAAATTTGCCATCGAGTCCGTCGAAGAATTGCACCGCGGCATTCGCCCTGTCACATTTCCAGCATGTAGTTTCATTGAGACTTGTAGAGTCGTACACGAATGCTCTGAACATGACCACACCACCATGAGGCTTTATAGCACGCGCAAAGAGGTTCGCGCCATCGGCCAAAGTCCTGTTGTACGTGAATGGTCCTGGTTGACCCTCTGAATTTGCTTTGACCAGATAACCAGCAAAGTCTGGTATGCGCTTGTAAATAGCGTCTGTTCTGTTTTTCCACCAAGCTATAACAGACGCATTCAGCGGGTCAAAGGTGTCGAGTTGCTTCAATGCTTGTGGTGCTGCGAAATAGAGACTTTCACCAACCTGAACGCCATATGGCCGCATAACGTCTGCGATCCTGCCGACGCCATCGATAAGACGATCTGTCAAGAAAGTCTCGTTTGCATTGACATTGTTGACGACCACTGCATTCACCTTGATCGATGCCAAGAGCCTGGCGTATTGAGCTGCTCGAGTTAGATCATCTTTGACAGATCCGTTTGCGAAGAAGATGGACGGTCCTCCGTATCCACGCTCTACACTGCCATGAGTACCACCTCCCTGAAGATTGTCCCACTGATTGATCCAGCGGATAGGAGCACTTGGGTTTGACACATGTGAGACATTGGTGAAATTTGCTTGTGAGATCATGGACAGATACTCGAAGGCGCCGTACAGAGCTCCACGTTCGTTCTGTCCAACAATCTGCACACTACTGCCATTGACGGATAACCAGAAGCCATCATTCTCCAAAGAAGCTGAAGCACTAACTGAAATTCCGGCAGCCTCGAATTGTTGCGTTGTGCCTACAACAATGGCGTGGGCAGTGCTTGATGAGTTGTTCCAAGATCCTGTAGTACATGACGTTCCCAGCACACCCTTTAAGCCAGCGAGTAATTCTTGGCCAGCAGTATTGACTGGGCTGGACTCCGAAGCATTTAAAGCTATGATGTGTTGTGGTGTTTTGCCAGCATGGATCTCTGCATTTGGCAGCCTTGCATACCTAAGCCAGCCGTCGATACCAGTGTAGGCGAGTACAAGCTGAAGCTGCAGCAAGATCACGAAAAGACAAAGCATTGCAAACACCACTCAGAAAGAGTATCACTAGCATGATCTCAACTGATAAGTTCACTGAAGGCATGATGGTCCTTTATCATCCATGCGCGAAGTACATTTAGCCTGGGTAGAGCTCGTTGCCGACATCAGCAAGTCTATCAGACATGGTTGCGATCAGCGTTTCGATCCCGCTTGAAGCTTAGTATCACTATTGGACGGGTACGAGGATCTTCAGGTCCATCATCATTATTGATCGAGCTTAGCAGACATGCAGTCGACTTGACAAGCAAGAAGAGCTTGGGTTTCCCCAGGTTTTTCGTGGGCAGCTAGGTAATTTAGGCTAAATGCTGGTCTCCGTCATGGACAAACCATGGTCGAGAACGATCCGGCTCCGCGTTCCATGTCAATTCGAAGACTTACTTGCATTTTATAAGGCTACAGTAACTTCACCTGGAAAGTTTGAACATGTGTTGTTGAGAGATAAAGTGGTGTGCAAGGACTTCGAAAATGTCACAAATTTCGCGAGAAGGCCTTGGGAGTCCAAACGATGGTGATTATTGGGCACGGAAGAAGTCTCACGCTTCAGGTACCTATATAGCAAGACTTTAGAGGTCAAAGCATGCCTATGACCCCGTGTAGCACCACCCGGACACAAACCATAAACCAGAATGCAAAGTGTTGTACTCATCTTCACTCTCTTCACCAGACATGCAGACACTGGTATGCAGCCACTCCTTATGCCTGGTAGATGAGTTGCCTCGATTCTGTACCATGGCAACACAAAGCTAGATTGATGTTGGCATCTTGAGATTGATCTCATCAAGATAGGGCTCGAAAAGTAAGACTTGGTGAATATCTTCCTGATGTATATAAACCCACGGAGTGTACTGCCAATTACTCAGAAAGCCTTAGCCACTCCCGTCTTGAAAAGTGTCTGGAACTGAATGAATGTGTTCGATATCTGGTAATGAATCAGCGAGTGACATAACCAAAATAAGCTCCCCCAGAACACATGCATTGAACCAAATATCCTCTTGATTTCACCCCTTCCAAAATCAAATAAAAGCCTGACGGACGCAGCTAGACCTATATCAAGCACGTTACACGATCACAGCCACGCATCGTTCAGTTGAGACTGAACGTCTTCCTTCTGATTGAACTCGAAAGCATACTCGACGACAATATGTCTACAACAATCTTGGTAATTCTACCATCGTCCATCGTCTATCCCTATGTGGTAGGCGGTGTCCTTCGAGCTGCGTTCAAGAACCCATACTTCATATATGGCTCGACTCTCGGACTTCCTTGGGTACTACCCTTCATCATATCAGGCTTAATGCCCTGCAAACGCTGGTCGCCAAGTGTCGACTGTAGGTTATACTCTTTGTGTTTGTGGAACGTACTAATAGAGCAATAGTCATCTTCTATGCCTCAGCCATTGGCTTAATCTCGGGCTCGATGTTGACCCATGTGGTTGTGGAAGAATTCGCAAAGTGTCTGTTAGGTAGGAGCTCCTTCGGTATCACCATTGACAAGCTAACCATATCACAGCGGCCTAGACGGGGCTAAAAATGTGCGGCTGACATGCATACTAAGCAGCTGGGGATAGATTACCTTCAAGTCAGTTCGAGGAGTCAATTTGAGAAGCATGAGAGCAAGACTGCCTTCAAAAGGCAGTCTGAGATACGGATTGAATAGTATAAGGACAAGCTATGTTGCGTATCGGAACAACTGGCTTACCATAGATGGCTATCCACTGTCAAGTATTGCTCGTAGGTATGTCAAGGGTGTAAGAGGACTTATTCCATTACTGGAAATACATAGACATTCCACTTTTCAGCAGCTCAAGCTCAACAACGAGTACTAGTCTGCTATGTGTACAGGACAGGCATGTAGACAAAAGCCACTAACATCAAAGACCTCAATTTGAACTGACATACCCAAAGTGTTCTTGCAACCTAATACATGTCGACCAGCTTTTCATGCCCACAACAGCATACGCTTGGACGTGAAAATACATGCTAAGCTCACTCCAAAAGCTGCAATGGAACAATACTCCGCTTCCTCTGCTCTCTTGTCCTTAAACACGATCTACAACTTGCTCCTCAAATTACCCCTATCATCCTTCTTGAACAGCACAGGACTATCTGGATAAGGATCAAACACAACCTTGTTGAGTGGGTTATCCTCACTCGCCCTCTTGAACATGTCCTCGTACACGGCGCCATCATATCTACCAAGCGAGCTATCAAGCTGCCAATCAGGGAACTTCCAGCTATCCACCAATCGTACAGCATGAGGTCTAAGCTCGGTCATGAGCTGCGGCACAGTCTTGTTTCTCGCAAGTTGGATCTGTCGGATCGTGCATGCGGCAGATTGGAAGAACTCGGATGACTGGCTTTCAAGTGTGTGCAAGGCGTAGAGACGGAAGAGCTTGTGCAGCACGTCCTTTGTAGGCGAAGGTAGATTGTTCTGTAGAGATGAGGAGGCAAGAGCACCGTGGAAGTTCTTTACGACCATGTACTGGGCGTGGGCGGTGGAGAGGCGGTAGAAGTCGACTAGGAGAGAGTTCCAGGATTGTTTCTCCTCGTCTCGGTGCTGGAGAGCTTGGAAGGTGAGGTAGCCTACTCGCCAGGCGTATGCGGCGACGAGGTCTTCGTCGTTACCTAGGACATCGAAAGCAGCACCGATGTCCATGCGGCGTTTGTAGGTCTTGAGGATGGCGGTGGTGTCGTTGTCGCCTGAAATAGCGTTGAAGTTGCCGCTTTGCTTGGCGCCTTTCAGGACTGCTCGAGCTGACTTGAGGAGGTAACGTGAGACTTGTTGAGTGAGCATGTAGTTGTCGCCTTCCCAGGTTAGTGTTGGCAGGTAATCGGCATACCAGGAGCCGATGCCAGAGAAGGACGAGTAGCCATGGCCACCACAAGCTCGGCGGCAAATTTCGAGACCTTCACCTGCGACAGTGGAGGCGTATGATTTGAGTGCACAGGATGTGGAGTGAAGATCAGCAAGGAGATCTGCACCAGGGTTGAGCTCTTCTGGACCAGCGCCACGACCTGTCTGATTGGCGTCCTCGGACACTTTGCCAGCATTCTCTTTCTTCTTCATAGCAGCTTGATTGGCGTCGTAGAGCTCAATCATACCACGACCCGTGAAGTGAAGTGCGAAGCAAGCAGCTAGCAGAGGGAAGAGTCTTTGCTGGACCATAGTATAGTTGATGACCTGGTTCTCCTTGACCTCATCATCTGGTGCATCGCGATCAGTGAATTGTCGTCTGACGGAGCAGTATCTGACTGCGATCGTTACACCTCGAGCCAACACTGAACCCGACTGCAGTACAATGTTGGACCGAACCCAGGTCAATGTGCCATAGACGAGCGATGGATTCGACGGTCTGACGTACTTGTTCGTCTTCGGATCGACTCCTGAGAATCGGGCCAGCATGTTTGCGTGCGGAATCTTGACCTTGTTGAATAACAGAAAGCCGTTGTCCATTGTGTTGTAGCCAAACTTGGGGCCGATGTCTCCAACGTGAATGTTCTCACGAGGCTGGTGTGTCTTGAGATCCCTGATCTGTACAACGAATGGATGTGGACCATATCCTTTGCCGTCGATGATCAACTGTGCCATGACTACAGCATGATTAGCTGCCTTGCCAAGCGAGCCAATCCACCACTTTGACGAGGTCAGATGTGGCGAATGCAACGTGAATGTTTGATCATCAGAGTTCCAGGTCGCGGTTGTTTCAAGACCTCGTACGTTCGAGCCGTGGCCAAGCTCAGTCTGAGCATAGCAGCCGATGTATTCGTAGTTCTCAGCTTTCTTCAGGAATAGCTCGTGCTGCGCTGGTGTGCCCTGCTCGCGCAATGTGATGAGGAACATAGAGGCATGCAAGCCATATGGCGTTGGCTCCGCGATGAGCTCGTTTGCAGCATTGTATTCCTCCTTCGTCCATTTGTGCTTGACAGATAGCTGTCTGAGCTTCTTTCCTCGAGCAAGGGCGGCTTCGATACGGGAATTTCGACCACGGAAATAGTTCTGTGTCTTATCGAAGACCGGCTCGCTCTTCAAGATCTCTAGTAGCCTCGCATTCCGTTCCAGTGCTTCATTCGTGAACAAATATGTCGCGAGCTTATCAACATCGACATTCGACTTGTCTCTTTCGAGCTCTAGACACCTTTTGCCAGGTCTACCAGACTCGCTTAGAGCTTTGACCCAAGCTGGATTCGACATCTTAACTTAACAGTATAGTGATCTGAAGGTCTTTGGAAGCTTCTGATACGAAAGCAATTCCAAGATATAATGCCTGACCTTCGGTCTATTGCCTGCGAAGCCGTCTGCAACGAAAATAGTCGTTGAAATTGCGCTCACTTCTGGTGACGATATCATCGCTCGCTAAGCTCTTTCTCGAGCCTCGGTAGCACGATGATTGGCCAGATTGTCCTCCACTGTATCAAGCTCAGATCCAGATGTCTTGGCTGCGGTTTATACTCGCCGTCTCCATCGTCAATAATTCTGTTTGCGGATGTGGTCCGACAAGATCGTAATAATGAACAAGACACCTCGGTCTGTCGAAAGCATGTTGTTACCTTCTCAGGATTGCGATGCAAACTTTCAAACAACCCGTCTTTTCCTGGCACTGGGATGATGTTGATGCTCTATCTCGCTTGTCTGCTGCTGTGCAATGTCTTCGTCTACTTGTTCAAACGATGACTGCGCTCGCCGGCAGTGAAAGAGTATCTCACTTATATCTTCTCTATCGGCGGGATTGTATTGTCCTCATATGCAGGACACAGATCAGATGCATTGTTCCCTGTCGCAGCACACATCTCGAGTTACTCGTATGAACATTAAGGTTGAGTGCTTTTTTGGGTTAACGGTCCAAACTTCTTTGATCTGGAATCCGTATCTCAAGACTGGGCTTATTCTTCTCAATTCTCCAGCCACGACTTCGCCATGCTAAACAGAGTACAGGTAGAGCACCTGACCAGTAATCACCATGAAGAGAATGATACCCAATATTGGGCACAAGATTATCATCCAACCAAATCCAAATAATGCCATAGCAAATATCAGGAAGGATACAAATGTCCCAACGATATTGAGCAAGGCTACCGTAATGGCTTCCAGGTCGTTCATACTTGAAATTGTGACTCGTCTGGGAAGATGTAGTATTTGATATGATGTTATACCGGTAAGTCTAGCTAGTACGCCAATTCTTGCATCGTGGCGAGGCTGTGATACTCCTCGTGTTCTTAAGCGTTTGCTAGGACACAGAGATTGTGTTGTGCTCGTCACTCGCCGGCTCTCAGATGGGTCCTTTCACTTTCGTACAGCAACCTTCACTTGTTGCGCGGTAACGCGCGTGGCTAGAAAGATGCAGTAATCTGTATTGGTTCCGAGTTTCCTACAACGCGTGCATGAAGTACTCTTTTCAACTTTCACCAACAAGATGGCTTTCCGGAAATACGACTGGATGCGTCGAGACGACGAATGGACCTTCTCATCAAATGTGCATCCTTCCAGCTTTGCGAAAGTGCTAGACGACAGTGATCAAATGACAGGCGAGGAAGTGTTGGCATTCATCGATGCAGCAGATCGATCGCTAGTCAAACGACTGAGAGGTCTGCCTATACGGAGTAGTGACATCCCTCTGTCTTTTCATGGTCAACGTACCCTTCAGCGTCTTCCACAGTATCCGCAAGCAATTTACGCACATCAGCAGTCATCCACAAACCTAGCAGATCGAAAACGTATTACAGAGCCAACATCGATCTACAAGACAATGCCAGCAAAGCCCAAAACTTCCCATGCTGAGCCAGTCGACAAAAGCCAGCTGTTACTCGATGGAGTCTCTCAGCAGGTGGTTCTCGAAGCCGCAGAGCGACTGTATCCTGCTATAACTCCAAGAAAGCTACGTCCAGGGCAATATGTGGACAAGAAGGGCTATGAAGAACAAGCTTTCAACTTTCCTTCGAATTCGCCAAAGAACAAAGCATTACGTGCTCACAAGCAGTTTGAGATCGAGGAGACATTGAAAGAGGTAGAGAAATACGAAAAGACGAGATCGGGATACGCAAATCACGACACATTTCACACGGCTCGTTCCATAGACTTTCCTGATGTTACTATCACACGACCAGCATATGTCGAGCCAATCAAGGAACGCTACAAGAAGCAAGGCTTGACGAATTATGACTACAAGCTGGATCTTAAGAAACGCCATGCAGAAGGCTGGTACGAGAAGAAGCAACCTTCCCACGCACTATATCTCCAATCAAGCTACTCTCGAATACCGAACGTGTATGTTCCTGCCGCGAATTCGATGACGGTACAGAGATGCTCCATTGCAGCGCTGCACATTGTCCGATCGGCTGGTTCCACCTACAATGCACAGGGCTAGAACGCCTACCCACCATTGCTGATCAATTCTTTTGCATGTACTGTAGCAACAAGA
Source organism: Pasadenomyces melaninifex (assembly GCA_022813495.1). Taxonomy (NCBI): domain Eukaryota; kingdom Fungi; phylum Ascomycota; class Dothideomycetes; genus Pasadenomyces; species Pasadenomyces melaninifex. Next base: position 11,697 of record JAKLMI010000245.1, read on the forward strand.
TTGACGCTGCCGAAATTCGACCAAAGAAAGATGACGCAAATAACAATGTCGACATGATCAGCCCTCTGTCTGCACGTTTTGCTGTGAACGAATTCGATAACGAGGATTCATACGATGCTGGAAAATCAATGCTGGAGCAAGCCGTAGCTGGAAGTGTCAATATGAATGTTGTTCAAAAAGTGTACAAATGGAAAGCAGTACAGGGACCCTACTCGCCACACAGTGAATACAGCACTAACGAGAGCAAATTTGGTGGCAACGCCGGGTACACATCTGACACCACCTGCACTACCTCATCCGAAGCAAGTGAAGTCGAAACCGACAATCAGTCAACCACGATAGTCGTTGCGCTTCATCGTGACAGTCTTTCTCCAGAATCTGATGATTCCAGCAGCGAAGTCTCCTGCACGAGCAACGAAAACAACTCACAGAGCTCATACTGCTCGACTCGACCACCATCCGCTCTCAATACTGGCTCTAGCAATAGCAACACAGACTCAGATTCAGACTCACCCTTACCGTCAATCGACCCACCATCCTACTCAACCTTCTCAACACTCACAGACGACCCTTCAGATTCACCCTCTCCGCCACAAACACCAAAAACCCCCGCTCGAACTCCAGAGTACAAGTCCTCAAAGCCATGGGGAACACCAATCAACTATACACCAAGCACATTGTTGGACAAATTCGAGATGATGCCTATACAGACACCGCCGAGTCCGACACCGACCAAGAAGAGGAAGTTGGGTGAGATGGAGGGACCGAAGAGGGTGTTGGACTACTAGTGTGGTGATAGTGTGTGGTGGGTTAAGTTGTAAAAGGTGCGAGCGGACGGGAGTCGAGAAATATCGATGGAGTATACTGTAAGAAAAGGCAAGAAGTACTGCAATTTCTACTGGGCAGGATAAAACTTGTCGATTGTACACGTAGCTATACTGACTTAATGACCGAGAGCTGTTCCAGATATCAAGGGTACCAGTAGTATAGAGATAGCTACTAGCTCAGATTTCGGGGGTGTTGAGAAATAGCTGATTCAAACTATAAAATCTCGAGGTTTATTTAGCCACTAAAAAGGAGCGGAGAGTACTCGCTCATGAGCTCTATAGGGCCAGTGATTCTTCCTTCTAGCGCTTGTCGATCAAAAACAGTCCGGCCTGAAACGGCCACTTCAGCAACAGTAGAACCAGTTAGGTTACAATGTACAACAACTATTAAAAAGCAAATTTAACAAGTCTTGATGAAGTATATACTGGACTGATGCTCCCAGTCTGTGCTTCTGCTTTCGGGTCTTGAAGTTGATTATTTCTCTCTCTGCTGCTTGCTAATTTCCAAAACAAAGTCAAAATGCTCGCTCTGAGTATCAGGCTTTTCGACTTCCGTCCCAGCCCCGTTTCGCCCTCGTCTCTGGTACAAGCACGCCTGAAGCTGAGGAATGTAGCAGCTACAAAACATCATAACTACTATGATAGAAAATTATCCAACGGCCTAGCTTTTCGAACAACCCTGCTTTTAGAACGTTCTGACTTCCTGTTTCGTGTCCTAATCGTCATCTTTCAGTGGTAGAACCCGCTTTCTCGCTCTCTTCTGCTTAGAAGGTGCCCAAAGTCGCTTTCGACACTTTTCACTGCCACATCGACACTGCACAACTGCATCATCGAGAGTATCATCCTCAAGGGCATTTAGATCGGGGTCGTAATCAATCGTTATCTCCGTGCCTCTCGGAATGTCCTTGATAGCGAAGAAAGCGACATGATACAAATGCTTCGTATCCGTTTGCAGCACCACAGGCAATGTCTTGGCATTCGGCTCGCAAGAGTGATTCACGAATCGTGTGACAGATCCGAAATTTGCACCATCGATGACAAGTTTCGTCGCGTCGCTACCCTCAGCCGTGAAAACATCCAACTCCATGAAGTAAGATGGCGTATCTTCCTCCGCTGCGTCTTCTCGTCGCTCAACCTCAGGTATCGTCAGGACCTCACCGAGGTATAAGTCGATGAACTGTCCGCGGACAATGTTGTCAAGTGTTTTGACACCAAAGCCGCAATGGACGGTTTCAAAGACCTCGAGCGGGACTTTGCGCCCCTTTTGAACAACTCGACTTACGCAGTGGTCAGTGTCGCAACCGCAAAACTGTCCGCACTCGTAGATGACCATATGTTTGTCCGGCCAAATATTCAAGAAGTCGTCGCTTAAGGTCACGAGCTTTTCCGCTCGTCGCTGATATGGCTTCAGACCAGTCACTTGCACGATCTTCGAATTGACCTTCTCTTGCACAAATGCGCAGGCACAATTTGTTCGACATCGATCTGGGCATTGGCACGATCTGTGTTCAAGTGGAGCGAATGTGCGCGCCTGTACTTTCCTGCTTCGCACGAAGTCCGAGACAAATTGGAATTTGCCGTTCAGAAACCGTCCATACCTCTGGTTGTTAAAGTGTAACGGTGCTGGATGTTCTGCTTCGAATCGAGCTTTGAGAATTCTTCTAGCTGCAGTTCGTGGTAGGATAATCTCCTTGTCTTTTGCGACTGTAAAGATTTCTGGCAATTCTGGAGCAGGGCCAAAATCCAACTCTATGGCTGACCTATCGACTTTCCCTTTGAGCTTCTTCTGGCGAGCTTTCTTAGGTATAGCAACTTGTGTATGAACATTTGTCAGAACTCCATTATCAGTGATCGCCACCACGTCGGTTGTGTGTTCAAGAAAATACTCGTAGCCGTTGTGTCCCTGGATTCGTCTGAAGACGTCATTGTGTTGTGCATTCTGCTGACTTGGTGTTGGAGGTACGTTGACGCGCAAAGGTGCAGCTGGACGAGCTGGTTTCGACGGTGAACCACGTGAGGAAGAGGCCATAGACCGAACATCATCAACCTTGCGGAGAGAAGCTGTTACTAGTGGTTTCTGCTTTGGTAATCCCAAGCTGGGATTGTCCTTATCAGCGTTGTTTGCTTCTGTGGCATCAAACTTTATAGGTGCAGCAGCCTTCGGAAGTATCCAGGACGAAAGATCGATAAGATCATCGGTCAAAGTTGGACTCTCAGCTCGTGCATGATTCTCGTCCTCCTCTACATCTGATCCCAGATCAACAACAACGGTAGGTGAACGAGACTTTGTCTTTGGCTGAGTACCACTCGCAGGTACTGGCCGGGTAGGCTTGGGAGATTGTCTTATTGACAGAGTCGAGACGCGCTTCCTGAGTTTTGCGTTCTTGTTTGGCTGCTCATTTCTTCGTGGCGGTGGTGAGATGCGCACCAATTCAGCTGAATGCGAGACGACACTGTGCTTTGACGATGGAGAGCGAGCCACCTTCGTACTACCCAGATTAGTGACTGGAGTAACAATGCCATTGCGCTGACGCTGGCTGCTCTGTGGAGTGGCACCAGGTGTCTCGTTCGAACCTGTTTTCAGCTCTCGTCGTTTTTGGTTCTTAGATACCGAGACACGGTCGCGTTCATTCTCGCTGCGGCCACTAGATTGAGGTGTGGGATTGGTAGATATCGAGCGTTGTCGCTTTCGCGGCGGCTGCTACAACGCGTCAGCATAGAACTTCGTAGTTATGCAATGTTTTATCCATTACCTTCTCATCATCAGACACGGTAAGGTCAACAAAATGTCGCGTAGTCTATCAGAATACAGTCAGTCGTCTATCAGCAAAGTGGCCGCAAAGTGAATCGCGGAAACCTGGTTGGAGATTTAGTGGTTTGGGAATCCCAATGTCTCCGCCTCTAGATCCCCATCCGCAGATCCCCATCCGACCACTTAAAAAGCTGAACAGGCCAGGAGCCAGTATGCTAGAGTTAGATAAATCATATGATTTTCGGGTTTACTTTAAAGACTCTTTAAAGGGATTTAAAGGTCTCTCGATCTGCAGAATGTTCGATGCCCAGGATCTGTGTCTGCGTCTTGACGCTCGATGCGATCGGTCCTGGGGGACTGTTCAGTTCACCTACCTGTCTGACTGTCTCAAGCGGACGTTTAGTTGCGCTCACGGTAGCCATTTCATCCGACCGCGGTACGTAGCAAATTCGTGTCACGTATATCTCGCTAATACATCGTGATCGCGTTTATTCTGGTAGTTGCGAGGGACGAGGTTCGTTGTTGTGGTAGCTAACTTAAAAGAAAGAAATAGAAGTAATAGAATAACAATAACGAACGACGCTAGTGTAATTTTGCGCTAAGAGATAATATTACGTAATAGCTACTATCTATCTTTCTTTTTCTATTACTAAGTAATATCCTATATTCTGTACTAGTTCTAAGAATATAATTAATTATAGCTAGTACCTATTTCGCGAAGATAGAACCTAGTTATTCGAAAGTATATTTCGATAAAAGGATTTACTAGAACTCTCTATAGATTTTTAGAGTAACTAGTGGTTCCTACGACCACCCGCAAGTCCGCGAGTAGATTACAGGTCCCTCCCTCCTCTACATTCAGACACGAGCAGGCTGGTATGAAGTATATCTAGACAAAACGCACTACTACTAGGACTAAGATCTAGGTCTACATAATTATCGTATCGTGTGAGTAGAGTAGTACGTCCTCGATTCACGCAATCTTTAAGAATAATATTTCGTGCTATCGTCGGGACGTTTAATTGTACTTACCTACCGAAGGTTGGCCTGGGATTCCCAATATGCTAGGGTTCACTTTTCTTGCTCTCTGGTCTGTAACTTTATCTTTTGCAGTCCTCAGCTTACGGCATAAAACAGCCTGATTTTCTGAGTCCCAGACTTGATCCAGTCTCAAATTGTGTACCTAGGTAGACACAGCTTTTTCGGTTACCTAACAAGCCAAATCTTTGCGAATTCATGCACAAGCTGTGGAGCAAATGAACGTCCATCCGCGCAACGGGTTTCTCCTGGTTGATAATCTCGCTACACCAAAAGCAGCTGTGAAATAGGTGAGGGACCGCATTGCCCGAACCCCTTTGCGCCTCGTGCAGACAAAACTGTGGATATCAGCATATAAACAGGACCACCCATGGCTGTTTGACTAACCAGTGAGCACCCTCTGGAAGATCGCTCGTACTGTAGGTAAATCATCAGGCCGAAAGTATCGCTAAGAAGACAGATCGGGTTCACCAATGTACCCTGATAGAGGGTTTGTCGTGGCCTGCAGCATATCGATGATCCTAAGGAGTGCGTTCTTGACCATGGCTACCTCGTCCGCACTCCATAAGCCTCAAAAGACGAGCCAGTCTGCAAGCCTCCAATGGCCCACAAAACGAGGCTGGAGGACATCCGATTTTATGATTTCGAACGCCTTTGCCCGAAACGACTTCTCTGCTGTCGGCACATGAACTACAGAGCGGTTGAATAGTTGACAATGGGTCAGATCAATTATGTTGTGCTGCAAGAGCATCAGCACAATCGAAGCCCCGAAGAGCACCACAATAACGTGAGGTCGAAGCATTGTCGGATGGCTTTTCGTTCTTGTAATGAGCCTAATTAACATGGTTGTAGTACATCTGGTGGGTCGTGAATGATAGCAGATTGCGGATTTGTTTGGTTCGCAAGGTGACAGCTGTTGGGGTGAAACTCGTACGTGGAAATGACACTATGAGCCACTATGTGTAGGCAACACACTGAGTTGCACTTATCGATCTTTCTCAACCACCAACCGTGGCCATGCTAGATATTCGTCCCAATGACGACCCAGATGAGCACTTATCGCATCGATCAAGTATTCCCCTGAATCCCCTACAGCCCAGAAACTTCTCCGATAATGCAGCATCACCGCATAGTGCGCTAATATGATCAACGCTTCTGGTCGACGAGCAGATAAGTTGTCCACATAACCCTGTGGCACGACCACGAGCCAGGCGAAGATCATGTTGGCGGACTCGGAGATTTGGGTCTCGTTTAGTACAACCTGGCTGGCCATAAGGTCTCCGAGTCCTTTGATTGCTTCTTGATAAACGCTGCGGCTGGCAGGAGTTATATCAGCATTTTCAACCATTTTTGATAAGTCGTCGAACCTATGCGCTACGTCTTCTCCTGTTTCACGTCTTTTATGCGCATCAGCCAGAATTGGCTTCAATTCTGTTTCCAGCAGATATTCCCACCAACCAGTAATGACTGACCTAATTCCTCGCATCAGGTGTATGCACCCCAGTAACCCGTCCACAGTATTGTTAAAGTTATCCTCACGAAAAGCAAAAGTTTCCGTAAAATTGTGTAAGCCAATCAAAGAGCTTACCAGGAAGGCTGGGACGATATTGGTCTCGTCAAGCTTGTGTATGATAGTATTGAACTCCGCTGCGGCTTCCGATTGGAGCTGCGAAGCATGTCGATGGTAAAAGTCTCTCTGATGCGGTCTGACAATGCTCAGATTAAGAGCCGAAGTCGACAATATCTGTCTCATCAGGAACGGGAATTGCAGGCCATATTTGATGCACGTGTTTGCGTATACCTCGGGTACTTCAGTGTTTGGTACGAAGCTCTTGTACTGACCAGTTGACCACCAAAACAAGAGCTCGAGATGCAAAAGATTGAGCTCGGAAGTGGAATTGCTTGAGATGCCGGCGGTCTCAGGAGCGGTAAATGTACTTGCTGGGCTCTTCGAAGATGCAGAAATTGTTGGAGTATGAGTGTTATCAGAGGGTTGATTAGGTGAATTTGCCTGTGAAGGTACGGCACTGCTGGAACGAGTAGCTGTAGTCTCCTTCTCATAAGGACATTGTACTTGTGCAGTTCTGCAATTGATGCACACCGGTCGCGTTTCGTCGCACTTCAGATGCCTTCGTTTGCATTCTTGGCACCCTTGCCTGGATTTCTTGTGAGTTCTCCGTGGCATGAAGCTCTGGTGAATAAGTCTATGCTGTCAGCAATATTTTTCGCAACTTCGAATACTGCTATGAAGCGGAATGCAGGTACAAAACATCTTGTGACCCTAAAATTTGCAGTATTGCAAGTGGAAAGAGCGCGTCAAGAAAGTGAAATTTCCATCGCTCTTACCGTTCTTCGGCAATGACTGATACTTCAATCATTGAACCGAACTCTACAGATACACTGGTATTAATGATCGCGTAGCCTCTAGGCATCCATCATTCTGAGTGGACAAAAGCTCACGATGCAGCATTGTACCTTGCATAAATGCTAGGTCCAAAAGCGATTCAGAGGGCCGTGGTTATGGCAGAAAACTGTCGTCGTCTATGGGGGCGCAGTGATAGCGCGTTGAGTGACCCATAGTGCTAACCTGGAAAAGCTTCTAAGCACGAGGTTGGACCAGTTAGGTCATCTTCGTTGCTAGCAACCAATGAGATTGCCGTCGCAAACGGTCAGAAGAGGCCAGTACGGAACAAGTCGACATCATCGACAACAGCAACTCTATCGTTCTTCTTTACCATCGTGTCAATGACAACATAGTATTCACGCGGCCGTGATGGTCGACCAGACCGGCAATGATCAAATCAATGCTACTTCGCTTCGTTTTCGAGATTTTGTCTCTCGAAACCCTGCTGTCCAGGCTCAGCAGGCCCACCATTCAATTTCCCAAGCGCACCTAACGCGCCTTGACCATACAGGCGATGACAACAACATACTCACGGCTACACCCTCCAATGGGAACGCGGAATTGCCCACGAACATGCGATGCTGCTGCGGCAGACCTGATTGTGCGTTTCTCGAGCACAATGATGCTTCGCTGCGCGGTTTAGAGAAAGATCTCGAGACTGCTGCTCGACTCGGCAAGGTATGTGATATTACCTAGCCTGCGATTTTCCCGCCTGAGTTCAAGTGACACTTCGTACTTTGGCGGGTGTCACTTGTGTGCGAGTGATATCCTGTTCGTTGTGGTTCAAGATGGAGGACGAATGTTGCTCGTGTACGAGAAGTTATGATCGAAGAACTTCATACCGTCGCAGTCTTCACAGTACTTCGTACCTGCCTCTTATGCTGGCTGAGCGCTTGCCATCGATGTCGCACAAGCACAAGCCATCAGACACAGGACTGACATTTGCGCTGCAGGCACTACTAGATCGCCATGAAGCATACGTTAAAGAATCGCAGGCCGAGCAGGCTCGCCTTTCGAGTCATGTCATTGAGCTCGAGCACGAAAAAGAGAACTTACAACAAGCCAACCATAGGATGATTGTCGAAAACAGAGAGCTACTACAGAAGCTGGAACAAATGAACGTGGATCTTGGAAACAGTAGCAAAAGAGTGCACGAGCTGGAGGACACACTACACAATTGTGAAGACGATCTCCGTCGCATCAATGGCCTCACGCGCAAAACCCAAGAGCTGGAACTGCACGTGGTAGACATAGAAAGGGAGCGCGCACAATTAGCAAGGGACCTAGATGATCAGAAATTTGAAACTCGCAGCATCATGACACGATGGAAGGACAGCGAGCGAAAAGTCCGCGAGCTCGAGCAGGAAGTCAAGAAGATCGAATTGGCTGCACGACTTGACCTGGAAAGACACGAAGACGTTGTCGCCCGTATCGACAGAGATCGAGCCCTAGAAAGAGAGATGGGTCTATCGGAAGGTCGCTTGAAGGCGACAGCAGCTGTCCAATCGATGCAGAAAGGTGGTGTGCAAAAACAAGTGGT
>JAKLMI010000246.1:0-20248 GCA_022813495.1 Pasadenomyces melaninifex
GCAAGTTGGAATCCGTCGAAGTACAGTGTCATTTCGTTACCCTTACCCGCGATCCAGCCGATGACAACGACGAGTGGTAGGACTAGAAGGGCGATTTGCATGGAAGACCCGACGGCGACGCCGATCGAGAGATCCATCTTGTCCTTGATGGCGACTGATACAGCGGTAAAATGCTCTGCAGCGTTACCGACGATGGGCAGGAGGATCAGACCGACGAACGTCTTGGAGATGCCATTGCTTTCGCAGGTGACTGCATTGATGGAATCGACCAGGAACTCGGCGTTAAGTGCGACCAGGACCGTGCTGGCGACCAGGGTGATGACGGCGACGGTGAAGGAGATAGCTGGTGCCTCTGGACCATCATCGTCCTCTTCGTCCTTGTTGCTGCCTTCGGGAGTGGCAGGTGGGGGTGTCTCCATCATTGTGGAATTCTTGCGGCGAGTCATAGCCTGAACCTTTCGCAGACCGGTCTTCTTCCTCCAGCCTTCCTTTTGTTCCTCGGTGAATCGAGTCTTGTTCTTTTGACTGGGTTCGGTATAGTATGAGACGTGCGACTTGAGCTGGAAGAACAGGTAAGCAGCATAGATGAAAAGCAGAATCAAAGCTGTAGCGTGTGACAATTGAGGTACTCCATTAACGGTTGTCTGATCCACGGTGGTATTATCAGTCGTGTCCGTATCCGCCCATTGCTGGAATGTTGTGGGAATGATCAAGGCTGCGACTGCTAAGAAAAGCAATGCAGAAGCAGTCTGAGCCACTGTAGTGTTGAAGGACTGTTCAAATCTGTTCACACCTCCGAGGAAGAAAGCCATACCCAAAACCAAGAGCAAATTCGAGAGCATAGATCCAAGTAAGGATGTCTGGACGATCAGGAATTGGTTCTGGAACAGGGCGATGATAGAGACGATCAGCTCAACAGCATTTCCAAATGTTGCATTGAGTAGTCCTCCAAAGACTTCGCCCGTTCTCAGGGCGATTTCTTCGGTAGCGTAGGACAATGTGCCAGCGAGTGGAATGATAGCGATGAAGTTGATGACGAAAATGGCGACATCGTTTATTTTGGCAAAGTGCACTGCAATACCGATCGGAGCTTGAATTTGTTAGCATAGAGAAGAAATGTAAATAGATGATACTCACAGAAAACGAGCAAGACATTAATCCAGGAGCCAAACACGACTGCTCTGAATTGACCCCAGAAGGTGAATTTGGGATGATCCAATTTCTTGTTTTTGCCATTGTTGTCATCCGCATCACCTTCTACGCCTTGTTTCTTCTTGTGCAAGAACATGTCGAATGGCTTGCGATGGTGCTTCTCTTTGTCGACGTTGTCTTGTGTCTGATATCCAGAAGCGCCAGCCTCTTCACGCGATGGTACTTCTGTACTAGAGCTGTGGTCGCGCTCATATTGTGCTTTCTCGTCGTCCTCAGGTATTGTGTTGTCAAATCCTTCTGGACTTATGGTACGCTGCAGCTTTTCGCCATCATCTATATCGTTCCTCCGTCTCGACGAAGCGGTTGGATCTGTCTGATGGTGCTTGGTTGCGCTTTTGCTAGCTAGATTGCCGTCTCGGGAACCAGGTGTGAAGTCCTGAGGAGTTGATTGAGTTGGTTGCAGTCGCCCTTCTTCGGCGCGACTTGCCGAGTTACTACTATTGTGTCTGTTCGGGTTGTATCTGCCAAATAAATTGTACTTGTCGGCATAGGCGTTCTTCCGCGCCTCTGATTTTATGTGGTCTGCAATAGTATCAATATTGATTCGTGGTCAATCGGGTTCGAAACTTACGCATCTTGATGAGGAACTATTCAGTTTGTATCTGTGATAAATCACAGCAGAATCGCAACTCTTAGCGTACACAAGACCTCAGCTTGTTGTACTGTACGGCCCCAATAGCAAGATTTAGCGATATAGAACTATATCAGCATGAGCGTAGAGCTGCGGTTTGCACGTCGACAGAAGTCGGGTATATGTTGTTTCAAGTGACGCAAAGGAGCAAGGGTCGCGTTTTTCCAGTTGAAGTACACAAACAGTCCAGGAGATGATTCAAAAACCGGAAAGTGAGCAAATCTTGGCTAGCGGTGCGTATTTGAAAGAGTGAATGGCGGTAACGTGGCAGTGGCTCTACCCAGTAGAGGTCTGTCAAGGAAACACTCGTACGTGAAAGGAATGTAAGTGTCGCCGCGAGAGATACCCTCCAGTCGGATGGATGGTCAGTGCTGCGAGATGCAGAACTACTCCATAGGTAGTCACCAAACGGGGTTAGACCTCAGGCTGTGCAAATGGAGACGGAGATCGTTTCGACTTGATGATTTCACAGCTTGTGGCTTTCACTACTTCTGACGGCCTCGCGCTTGCGAATTGGCAGTCACGGAGTCCTTAGGAGTCAAGCAGTAGTGAGAGGAAAGCTTTGCAGTGATCAATTTGCACAGGCAGAAATCAAATATCAATCGTGCTATACGAATTGTTGAAGGTACTACATATCAATGGCTTCAAGACCGATCGGACTGATCTACCATGTCATTGGGCTTGGCATTGCCAAAGACATTGCCAATTCTCTGCCAATCCAAGCTTGATTTGGCTTCTCATAACCAAGCAATATGCTTAACGAATCCTTCCAAGCTTCACGTTCGCCTTGAACTCACGCAACAGTCTTGTTTTTTACGCTAAAGTAGCACAAACACAGCTGTGCACCGTGTACCATTACCATGAGTTACAATCGTCCTCGCTTCCAGCACAAGCTGAGGACTCGTCGCACCGGTCCTACACGAAAACGTGCCAGAGTTGTGCAGTGCCGTCATTGTGCAGCAGCGTGAGAGGCCTGGACGGCGCCTCATCGGTGCGGAGGTTGATCCATTTCGACGCAGCAAATCAGAGCATTTTCGTTCTTTCGCCTAAGCTGACGGCTCCGTATTGCGGGAGCTCCGCTCAGATTGCGGGCTTTCAGCCACAACATCGTAGATTTTGTACCTGAATATTGAGGACTTTTGGAAGATTTTGCCTCAATGTCATTTGAGAATGAATGTCGCCTGAACGACACAGTCGGGCGGTGCTTGTTGTTCGAGAGGCGTGAACAGTCCTTCTCTGCTGTGCTGTTCCGAATGCGAAGGCGAATTCGCGGGCGCAGAGTATCATCGCGTCAATTTCTAGACGTATTTTCAAGAAGCACCTAAGCACTGCCTTCCAATAGAGAACTCTCAACAAGAGCAACTTAGCTATGCCACATAGACTCGTCCCTCCGAACAGGCCCAAGCCACGACAGGACCAGCACCAGTACACAAACTGTGTTCGGTCTGGACGCTGGTAAATGGATTTCCAGCTGAAAAGTACTTCGAGCTACATTCAGCTGTGGCGGCCGCTACCGAAACTCATCGCTGCAAAGGGTCTATATCTCTACATGGCAGACATATTGACTTCCATCGTCTCGACGATATCGTCTTGGCACTTCGCCATAGATGCGGATGTCAGCTGCATCCCGTAAACGCCACTCAGTGTGCTGCAGATGTTTTGTACTCCGTATGCTCTAGACTTGCTACCCTACTCATGACCGCGCATAGACCTTCAAAGGCGTAGTCTTTTCTGAAAATCCTAGTCCTTCAATGTTTAACCTGGCTACAATCGGGTCCTTAATGGCTGTCCCGCAAAAGTTCACGTAGAGTAACGGGAATACAGAAACTGCTCTGATCGATCACGCATCAATTAATCTATCAACCACAGACAGGCTGGGTAAAGCCAATCGTCCATCCCATGCTCCCCATAATTATGATAAGCCCAGCCAGTGAAACTCCCACACTCGAGCCACCATAGATCCAGCCCCTTCTCCAGTTCAGTCCATTGAGTTCCACCACCCACGTGCTGACAGTAGTCAGACACCCGCAAAAACCTTGCTGTACACCAAGTAATACAGCACATGCATTCCCATCGCCCGTGCCGAAAGATCGTGCATGCTGCAGGTCAAACGCCATCCCTAGAACGCAAGTGCCAAAGATATTCGCAACGAACGTGCCCCATGGGAAATTGGGTGAGCTAGGTTTGTTCAAGTACTTGGCTAGATAGTAGCGCATGACACAACCGGGTGGAGCGAATAGAAGTGGTATGGTAGCGCGTGCTCGCCAGTTGACGGGACTGGGACCGGAGGACGGCGGGAAAATGGTGAGGAAAAGAGAGCCGAAGAGCCAGCTTCCCAAGCCGATGAGGACGAATAGAGGGTTGAGCACTTTGGCGGTGAGGCGTGTTGGGAAGAGCTGCCTTGGCAGATGTGGCCGGAGGAGCTCAGCGAAATGTGCACCGGCTCTTAGTCCAGCTAGAGAGATGGCGGGATGAAGTATTAAGATTGCCCAAAGTGCTTCGAAGCTGAACCCGGCGTTACGACTTGCTGGTGCGCTTGCTGCCTGGAAAGCAACCATACTGCGAGGTTCTGGCAAAGCGTTGGTAAGGGCAAGGAACGCATCTTGGATGTATGTCGAGAACGAGGTGAAAGAGCCACAGAAGCCGGTCGTCAGGCCGATGTACAATGGCACAGTCTTCTTGTACTTGAGATGTCTGGCATGCACTTTTGATTGTTCTTCTGGCGGTTCATCGTTTTTAGCAGGCGAAGGCTCTAGATCTGTAGGCAAACTGAAAAGGTTACGATCCTCCACCAGAAATCCCATTATGAATGAACCGCCCAAATTAGCCCACAGCACTCGACTTGTTACTGGCGCTGCTGGGTATTGCGTTATGGCTTCAATGCCAATTCTGGCTAATGTGCCAAGCAGAGAGAAGAACGTCAGCCATGATAAGCTGTACAATTCGTTGAGCCACTTCGGGTCCTCTGGTCGGGAACTCTGTTTCTCGCTGAGTTCAGGTGCCTCTTCTTTAGGCACAAACTCTTGGTCGTGGTCCGAGTAGATCGTCCTATTCTGACTGTCGACAGGCGACCGGATTGAGCTGCTAACGAACGATCGTGGTGTTGATAAGGGCAACCTCAGCTGGTCTCGCCATGATCGCTTCTGAGACTTCTGCTGTGCGCGCTTTGGTCTCAACGGCTGTTCCGCGTTGACTTCAGAAAGATCTGCGTTATCGCCTGGTCGGACTTGGGTTCTGGGGAGTTGGTTCTGGGAGTCGAAGTTCTCTTGAGCCCATCTTTGTCGAAAGTATCCAAAACGATCGCGTTCGGATATATCGTCCATCCGATTGTTCAATCAATATCTATTTTGTAAATTTCCGCAATGTTTGTATGTATACGAGTTGCTGTTTCGTGCTCCGAAAATTACATTAAAGTTATTGCCAACAGTATCAAGTACGCACATCAGAAGATCTTGCAAGAAACATCACTCTATCCTTTCAGAATTACCGAAACAGAACGCTCAAGTGTACATGAATACGTATATACAAGGACATGTAGTTATTGCGCAGACGCAATTCGCTTATGATGCTGGAAAGGCAGGGTAGAGGTGGGAGCACGGCAGCGTCGTTGTCGACGCCATACCGTCATGAATCACTACAATGACTAGGTGTCAGGCAGGGGCAAGGGGCCTGAAGATTAGGCGTTTACAAGCACTCTTAAGGTCTTTTTTGTGTCTGATAGCCTAGATTTTCCCCAAGCGCTGCGGCCGACAAGCCTGTGCATTATCGTTGGACTCTTTTGCTTGCACACACGGTTTAGGAATGACGCCAATTTATTCGACTTTCAAATTGCAAGATGCGTAGGTAATTGGAGAGCCATCCTGCTACTCCTGTGCTCTCAATTACTTCGTTATGCACAGTAATGTTTGTGTGCGAAGCGCTGCATTAGCCAGTGGCTGCTTGCTAGAGCCTTCACTATGAGCATGAATATCCATCTGGCTAGACTCTCGAATATGGACATATGCTGATGTTCAGTAATTGAAAGGCCTTATTTTCTTCGAACGTGCTCAATCTGCTGCAGCTTACTAGGTCTCTCGGGAACATAGTCTTTCGTGGTGGTCGATGGACTATCAACAATTGATCGCTCCTGAACCTCGCCTATTCTGGCATACACACGCGTTGGTAGCCGGTAGTCGTAGACTTGTGATCACCAGCCTTCGTCGCTCTGCTTTCCACAAAATGTAACAAGAATCTGCAAGCTGTTGCGGATTCATATGCCAAAAACCCACTTGCCTCTTTCGTAAACATAAAAACTGGTTGCGGTCATGGGTATCGTCTTGATGTACCCTATAGTTAGTCCAACATAAAAGCCCCGGAGTCCACGCTCTAAGAATATACGTTTTGCAGTCTCGACGATGCCGGCTCTACGACCATCTCCTACTGCTCCACCAATTTGCATTCGTCTTCTTATCACTTCCAGAGGATAAGAAGCCGTTTGTGATACAAGTCCTGCTACAGCGCCTGCTGTCAACTGAGCAGGCGCTGTGAGTTGCGCGCGTTTTTTGTTGCTACCTTGATTCGTGGTGATTGTGCTCTCTGTTGATCCACGCATAATTGTGTATGGCGCAAATTGTGGTAGGCGCAAGAAGTCACCAACGGCATCGTGTGTGAGAAAAGATACCCCAGCATAAGGGATCATACCCAGTAGTGTAGGCAGAAATCCACGATAGAAATTCGACAGTCCTGATCTGGGCGTGACGGACTGCACGACTTCTGATACCGTAGCTGCAGTGCCTGAACCACGTCCATTCGTGCTTGCTAGAACAGCCACATCAGGTGGCTGCTCGTGGTATATTCTACTGCAGGTCTTCCTGAATGATGCTCGAGAGCTCTTTTTGGTCTCGAAGGCCATGCGCACACGAATAACCTCCAACGGGTAAGTAAAGAATACAGACGTGATTCCAGCAAGGGACCCAGATGCGAATCTTCGGCCAGGAGTTTCCTTTGATCTGTCCGGGATCATTGCGCCTCGAATTTGCTCGTATGCCAGGAATTTGATACCGGCATATGGGAATATCCTCAACAAGGTCGCAGAATGTCCACGAAATAGCCCTCGCATACCCTCTGCTCTGCCGATATCACCTAGAGCTCTAAACAGACCTGACCATTGCCCAGTATATTTCTGGAATTGTGGATTGGAGGTCTGAAACAGTATCTTCACACGATCGAGAGGTCCGACTACTGTCTTCGCCTAGTCATAGTCAGCTCCAAATTCCGAGCTCGAACATGAAGCTCTTGCGACTTACAGCACATCCTGCCAGACCACCAGCTGTACCCGATCGCACGATGTAGTCTAAGCTCCTCTTGTCGATATGCTTGTCTGCTTCTGCATGCTTCACTCCAGTAAGAGCAAGCGAGTCATCGTTGACATCGGGTAGCCTGTGCGTATCTCGCACTGGCGACGGAGCCTCTTCGAGGAGTCTCCGTCCGGCAGGCTGCTCCATCTGCGATGGTTGTGCGGGTTTTGATGTCGTGGCTGCATGGCCAGCTGAAGCTACTGGCATTCACGACAGCAAGATTAAGGTACGGCGTCATCCGCAGACATGGCATCAGTCAAGGTATATTTTGGTCCTGGAGGCACGGATGACGAAAATGGTCGCCGAGGTCATATGTCCGCTTGGAAGCGGTAATCTAGGCGTTCCTGCCGATGCAGTTTCCGGGGCTCGTCTGCCATGAATCCACTAACGGCAGGCACGTCTAGCACGCGACCCGCGGCCAATACAGGAACAAAAATGGTCAGCGTCAGACAAGGAGAGATGTTACTAGTAAATCGAAGACATGCAATCAAAATCCTTCTGAACAGCCTCTTGTGACAAACGTATATGTTGATGATCATCGCTCTACTCTATTTGACTGATTCTCTAAAGCTTTGCGACGTTGTTCTGATGTCAAGCATAGATCTTGTCCTTCCTCAGCCTCTTCCAGCACCGGCGTGGTAGCTGGTATCTGAGCGAAGGTCTCTCGTCTCTCGTATGTGGCGTTATCCGTGCCCATCCACACACTATCCTTTCTTTTCAAGCCTTCAGCTTCCCACCAATTGTTGCTTGTGACACGGCTGGATGCTACAGAAGCCGTGTTCCTTGGACTCATAGGGTGGTCATCCGCTGCAATTTGATCGGCGGAAGAACCCGAGCCACGTTTGTGTCCTAAGCTGAACGATTCCCTGAAACTGCTGAAGGAGAACTTTCGACCTTCTGGAATACGTCTCCAAGGCTTCTCTCTCCACGAAAAGACAATACAATCGACTCCTGCTTGTAAGCTGAGTGTACATGTCTGCAATACGGTCAGCCAGAATATCGGATGTCGAACGTAATAGTCATCGTAGAGCAAGCAGTGAGAGGCGAATGGGAACGTCCACATCAGCACATATACTGCCGGATAAATGAACAAGTATCGTAGTTGGCGTCTGATAGCTTTTCGGGTTCGTTGCAGCGGGTCTTTGGCTGCTGTTTGTCCACCGGAACCTGAATGTAGTTGACCATTAGGCCCAGCGGTTCGTCCATCGACCACAGCTGTGTTGCCGGAGAGTTGGGACAATCCAGCTGGAGAGCCACAGGCGCGTGACCCTTGCGCCATCGCTGCCGACGACAAGTCATGCCTGGAGTGTTTTGCGGTCTGGGGCGACGGAGGTGCCGCAGAAAGACTGCTCTTCTGACTACCCCATGCAAAATCGGAGGTTTCTATTCCTGGCTGCCAGCCTGGGTTCTTCAGACCTTTAGCAGTGATGAAGGAGACCTGATCCCAAGGATCCAGTTCCCGGGCTGGCTCTTTCGCTTGTCCATCATGAGACTGATTACGTGAGAAAGTCGGTCTGCTGAATCGAGGTCTAGATTGTGTCTGTGGCGACCTGACTGGCTCATCTGGCGCAATACTGTCATCGTCATCCGAAGAAATCGATGGTCTACGAGATGACGAACTGGATGAATAACCCGATTGACTGTCTCCAAGATTGCTGAAGCTGCGGAACTTCAACGTGACATATATGTAGACGGCCAGATACATAATGGCAATAAGTGATATGATGCAGTATCGAGGAATCCAGCTCAGTGCAAGTCGATACCAGAACGGTCTTCTTGGTAGATAACAGAAGGTGCCAGCTGTGGCATAGCCCCTACCATGATTGATGAATGCCAATGATGCTGAAAGTAAGGGCAAAGCTATCCAGAAAGGATACACGTATTTTCGATATCGAAATAATCCACCTTTTTCATTTGAGCTTGCTGGAGGATGAAAAATGTATAAGATCGAATGTAGTGCAATCATCAATATCGCAAAATCCGAAGCCTCTATTCCAAGAGCCAGAAAGAAACCGCTTGCCTGACAAAAGCCCGAAGAAGTTTGTACTGAACCCCGACTGAACACGACGATCGGGAAAACAAAATACCATAATGCTTTGAACGTGTCGCTAAATATCAGAAACATGACTAGCCTGTGGCGGAACGCCCGCTTCATGAGAAGAAACCATCGTAATGTGATTATAGAACAGAGTACACTGAAACAAGCGCAAGTCAATCCCGCGATCAGGATTGCACGATTCTGTTGCGGCGTGAGACTTGTTGAGGTGGGATCTCCTCCGTCCAAGGCTCGAACATCGTGATTCATCGGTTTCGTAGGGAAAAGGTTTCTGTGGTTTCGGATGCTTCAAGACAAGTGTAGACCTCCATCCGAAACTTCGCGCACGAGGTCGTCTTCTGTTCGTAGTCCTAGAGACGACGTACTCAAGCTGATGAAAGCAATTGGCACCTCGACATCGTCTAGAGTTCCTAGAGTTTAGAGCAGCACCAGGGCGCAAGAGTTACGGAATGTGATCTCAAGGAAACGTCAATGCTTCAAAAATGCACAGCACACTGATCTCAAATGGAGGGCGCAACGTGGGGAGCACAGAGCACAGAGCACAAAAAGCGACAGCAAAAGCCGAAGGGATCCATGGAAACTGACTCAATCGAAGCTGTCGCAAGCAGAACGGTTGGGTACCGCGAATCTCACAATTTGCAGATCTTGCATACGGAGTAAGGTCAAAGTTTTGGAGAGGTCGATCGATACCGAATGTTGATGATGTAGCGATTAGCGAATGATATTGGTCTTGGCATCGTCCTAGCCGAGGAATGGCGTTGCTTGACGTGTCGTGGCTCATTTTGCGGCCATATCTGAAAAGGTGCTCAGCTCAAAACCGTAGCACAAGCTTATGAAAACATTCTGCAAAGCTTGTTTCCAACCATTTCAGACAGTAATGATCTTCGTCCAATGGTCACACGACAGACAATGGACAGTCTTCGTGGATCTCTGAACGTCGACTGGTGTTTGTCGAGCCCATTTTTGCTCGTTTGAGCCGGACAAATTATGCCGAGAGAAAGGGGGATGACGCATGCAAACAGCTGGCGGTTCAAGCCTTTTGAGCTCGATGCCGATCCCTTGCAGCTTTCGGGACCACCTGAATCTTTAGCGAGTACATCAGAGGTGCCACTACTCCAATCCTTGCTGCAGAGCAGCTTACATACCTTCTAGCAATTGACAAAGAGTGCGCAGAAGGGTAGACGTGGTTTTCAGAAACTCGAT
Organism: Pasadenomyces melaninifex; assembly: GCA_022813495.1. Lineage (NCBI taxonomy): Eukaryota > Fungi > Ascomycota > Dothideomycetes > Pasadenomyces > Pasadenomyces melaninifex. Next base: position 10,439 of record JAKLMI010000246.1, read on the forward strand.
CGTTCTCAAAGTTGATCAAGCAGGCCACGTGCTGGACGATCTTCTAGGAGCTATCAGCCATCCATGCCGGAAGCTTCTACACACTTGTGGCCTTAGTAGCCTCATGTGTCGCTATCTCAATATGGGAATACCTGCGAGACAGGCGTACATTATCGATGTTGTCAGGCGTGTTTGTAGTACGGCGATTTCTGATGATGTATGAAAGGGCGCAATATATTTGTCTTGACATGGTCAGCTCTAATGTAAGTCTGTAGAACCAGCCCCACGATTGTACAAGAGCGCATCGTCAGGACCTTGCAACCATGTCAGATGGCACTACAAAGACAATCTGGCTCTGGCCGACAGGCACGTACCCTCGCCGCGTTCTCTATTACCTTCGTGCTAAGCAGCTTTCGAGTCGGGAGCTAAAATTACCACATAATCCAACCGGGCAACTTGACCTGATCCCGACCAACTTGGATATGGGCGGAGGGTTGACGCCCGCCGGTCTGATGCCATGCAGGTCAGGAGTGGAAGATCGGCCAAAAGGAACACAAATGCCAGCGATTCGCATTAGCAGTCCTGACAAGCCAGACGCCTGGATCAGGGAAAGCACTTCTGTACTGGAATATCTGGAAGAGATCTATCCTTCGGCGGCTGGATATCGCGAGCTGCGTGGCGAAACACCAGAAGCACGGGGCAATACTCGAGATGTGATTAATGTTGTCAGCGAGCTCCTGGTTTGGACGAATGTCTGTTTGAGGCATACGAATGAGCTCTTGCTGGCATGGAGTGGTCTGTCGAAAGAAGAGCAGAATGTTCCAGCTAATATGGATGCCTTGCGGCAATCGGAGAAATTGCTCATCAAGATCGAGGTGTTTTTGAGGGGAAGGCACGGTGCCACGGCTACGCTGGCGGATTTTGCATTGCTGGCTAGTGTTGAATACCTACTGGAAACATACCAGTGGGATCTGCTAGATGGATTTGGATGGTTGAAGGAGTGGCACGAGGTGTGCAAGACTAGTGATTGGTATGTCAGTCTAGAAGAGGTGAAGGAGATGGAGGAGAAGGCCTCTCTCGAAATGCTTTTCTCAGCTGTAGATTAGCGAGTGAATCGTATCGAGGTCTGGGAGATCGTATTTGATAACTTTGCTATACATAATCAGTCTGCTTCTGTGATGTCTCAAGCTGTCTATAGTCTTGTCGTGTTCAAATTGTAGTCGTCCTTCGTCCCCACTACTGCCCTTGCTGTCTGCGTAAGCTAGCACGGCACTGTCTATGTGTTCAATAGCCAGCGCGTGGAAGAAGTATCAGCTAAAAGTTACAAACTCGCAAACTCTGAGCAGTCGTTGGCGATGAGACAGAAATGGAATAGAAGCCTGGCAGGATCCTTTTGCTGATGAAGGACGAGAGACCGTATTGTCCGACTCAGGTCGCTGTCTATATGGAAAGATGCCTTAGTCCCATCAAGCATCCTTCGGCAAACTTGCCACTGAGCACACTGTCTGCAGACTACTCAATATCTCGCTGTCCAGCACAAAGCATGCAAGCTACAATCTAGAACCATATCTCTACTTGGATCTTGCCAAATTCGCGATCCAGGCGTTCGGCTCGCCGTGTCGATGATATTCGCGCAAAAATTTCTCCCATTTTCGTCAGATCTCATCTGTCCTCATGCGCTCATGTTTCCTCACGCTGACACTGACACCATTGAAGAGCAGATTCATCCATGACCACCTGCTGCCACATAAGTGCCTCATCACCACCGAGCATGTCGGAGCACAACAAGAATGAATATGGCGGCGCCCAAGTCCCTTGCCTCACGAGCCACACTGGCGAATCCGTCACTATAAAGTGTCATGCCAACATAGTGCTGGGCTGCGTATCACTGACTTGACCCTTTCTTAGATATCACTTGAGCGTTTGTGCTGAATCGTCCCGGTAACCTAATTTTAAGACGCGTCTGTTGTCACTTCTACGGTCTACAAAATGCTTGCAACTCTGCTCTGCTTCCACTAACTTTTTCTAACCACACTTTTTGAAACTGAAGGAGTACAACTTCGTGTGAGAGACATTATCATGAAGTTGTTGACGAAACTCCAGCGCAAGGTTGGTATAGCCAAGGATTACATGAAGGAGAAAGCTGCAAAATACAGGGTTGAGAGCACAAACCGAGGTCTACCTAGTAGATGCGAACAGAAGACGAGCTCTTCAACGCCAACACGCGACGACAAGATCCTCTATGCAATCGACCAAAGCCACATCGACACAAGCTCAACCTTACAAGACCATTTGCAACCGACGCCCGAAGTCCAGGCACAAGGCAATTCTTCAGGACCAGGATCTGCCTGCGATGCAGCCCAAGCACATCATAGCAAAGACAACCCACATCTTGTGTCGGATCACGATTCAAGGAACGAAGATGGTACTTTGGGAATTGAAGAACGCCTCACAAACCTGTCCGCGGGCACTCTGCACAATGAACACCACAAAGTCGATGCTAAATACACGACCCGAGCCCAAGACCCTAACGGTGAATCCACTCCGTCCTTGTCGTCGAACACCATCAGTCACGAAATAGCTGCATCCTCCAGCGTGTCTAACCTCTCATGCGAAGACCATGGTCAAGCTGAATATAACCTGCTTGCTAAGACAAAGCATGACTTGCCTATAATTGTCATCACTACAACGGACGAAACTGTAGCAAACTGTTCGGTACAACTACCACTATATGGTGATTACCCAAGCAATGCACGACAAGAAGCTTTTCCACTGGACCATTGCTTGGTCAAGAGCTGGTTACCCGTGGTAGCGATGCCAGATGTTCAGCATCACGATCGAAACGACTCCGAATCTGTGTATAGCAAAGACGAGTCGATCCACCAATCTAGCACTGAAGCAGCAGAACCATCCGGTGGCACAGATGCGGCTGACCTAGAGAGCCAAGGCCAATGGCATCGGGAAAAGATGGGTGAGCAACAAGCTCACAACACTGCAGAGATACCAACATCAGCAAAAGAAGAAGAGGGTGTCAGCGACCAGGAGACCGACAACGATGGCGACAATAGTAGCGAGGCAACCTCTGAGAATCTTGAACTCAATTCGTCCGACATGAAGACGCTGATCTCTTCTTTACTCAACTATAACGAGAAGGACGCATCGGATCTACTTTCGAGAATGCGCGAAACTGAAGACCTTGAAGAGCTGGTCAAATCTGTACGAGCGGAGAATGAAAAACCCGACATCCCCGCGCGATATCAACTCCTATACGAGGCAGTGAACTTCGAAACGCTTCAGAAGGTTGCTCTGGGAGTACGCAAGGAGCAGCTAATCAAAGCCGGGCAGAATGTTTCGAACAACATGACGTGCGAAGTCTTTGAAGAACCCAAGTGTGGTAGCTTCAATATGTGCTTGTGCATTGAGTTCAGCGACGAAGTGCTCTGGGTCGCCAAAATACCAGGCTATGGTCTGTCGCCGACAAAGGCGCAGCAAGACAAAATGAATTCTGAATATATGACACAGCAATACGTCCGTTCCAAGACCGATTTTGAGATGCCTGACGTCTACTATTGGACAACAGAACGTACCCAAATCGGCGCTGCCTTCGGGCTGATCTCCTACATCCACGGTGTTGCATTGCACGATTGCTGGTTCGACAAGGACTTTTCTCAAGATCGGTGCTTGAAAGCTATCAGCGACATTGCTCGCGAGATGTCGAAGCTTTACACTATGCAGTTTCCACGAACCGGCATGCTTTGCTTCAACAAAGAGCAAGATGTCACACATGTTGGCCCTGAAATTGAGTACTCTTGCAAGGACGATTGTCACTGGGGTGACTCAACTTTAGTTGGTCCATTCGACAGTAATGTGGCTTGGATAAAGCATAACATTGCCAAGCACAGGAAACATCGACTTCGGCGACTACGTTCAGCACCGAAGGATTGGCGCGACGAAGTATCGCGCCATAACGTTGCACTTATGCTCGGCACCGTGCCACTCTGGATGCGAAACGCGCCTCTCTCATTGTGCCTTGCTGATCCAGACTTCCAAAACATATTTGTCGACTTCGAAACTGGAGCTCTTACTGGATTCATCGACCTGGACAACATTCACGTTGCTCCTGTTACAGTTGGAGCTGCTGCCTATCCACCCGTGTTGACGCGAGATCGCAACCCTGGCCTCTTTCTGGAAGAGGCCGCTGCAGGCTGTTACCATCCTCATGGTGGTATTGACGTTTACAAAGAGTACCGGAAACACTATGCTTCGGAGTTCGCAGCAGCATTGCCCAGCAGTATTACTTACGATCCTCGTTGGACGCTTCTAAGCCATCACCAGTGTTTACTTGAGTACGCGACCTGGGTTGACTATGAGTGGCGTAATGAGATCTTAACACAAATGGTTCGTGACACTTATTACAAAGTACGTGGAGGTGTTATCGACGATCCAGTTACGGTCAAGATGCGCAAGACCGACTTATCGTCAATAAAGCCCTGGCGAAAGCTGCGGCTACGAAGAACGATTGCACAAGGATTGTGGCAGCCCGAATTCGAGATAGATACAGGCATTCATGCCATAGAGCATGCAGAGCCTCAGCCCTTCGGCAACACGAAAGCGCTATCATTCTCCCCGAAACGTTCAACTGTTAGCAGGCGCTCACGGCAAGTTCTCAACAATCTAGATACAGGAAAGTTGTTCACATTTTGCGGGATGGGTAGTCGCGTGGTGAAGTAGGGCGCTTAGGATGGTCAGAATTGTTGAGTACGGATCTGTTAGTTGTTTAGCGTTAATTGCGATTTCATGTAGAATATAGAACAAATCATTTACTGCCATCAATTACTGCCTACGATCAATTGATTGAAGCAAGACTGTAATTGTAGATATCTTCATTGGCTTCGATACGTGCAACGATTGTACTATACACAAAGTTCATAACTTCTAATGGCTAAAGCATCGTATTCCATAATTCCATTATCCTGCATAGCATCATCGCAGACACTACCGAAAGCCAACTGAGCATGAAAAGCAATGCAATGCGACCACAGAGTTTCCGAGAACCTTTGCTCCTATCTTGCTCCTATCTTGCTCCTATCTTGCTCCTATCTCGAAACAACATGTGGTCTGAAGTTTGTACGAATGAATTGGGCTCGTACAACTGTCATAGTCAGATCAGCTCTCGGCGGATTGTCGGGTCATCTCAGTCTCACCTGGCGTCAAGCAAAGGCATCAGGGATGGCACAGCTAATAACTTCCTTCCTTTGCCTGCTTTGTATGGAATTTCTTCTTGTTGTTGATGCTTTCTTTGATTTTAGTGGCCCATGCCTTCTTGGGTTTGTCTTTCTTGACTTTGCTAGCTTTCTTAGTTGTTTGTGCGTTTTCCTTATCAGAACCATTTGATCCATTCGTGGTAGTATCTGTAGCATCTTCTGTGGCCGCGATAGGTTCAACTGTAACGGTAGCAACGTCCTTTGGAGCGACTGAGTCCTCATCACCAACTGCAACGTTGACATCGACTTCTGCCACGACACCTTCTATTTCAATTCCATACGTCTGAAGAATCGCCGCTTCTGCTCTCGCAACTCGTTCTTGCTCTGCTGCTTCGGCGGCAGCGACTGCAGCTGCTACTTCCTGTCGCTTAGCTTCTTCTTCGTCGAGATCGACAACGAGGCCTGATCTGACTTCGAATCGACCTTCCTTCAATCTCTTCTCGACCGCGGCTCTGTCGCCAATCAAGCCCATTGCTTCATACTTTGCACTCAATTCAAGCTTGTTCTCGGGTGGTTCAGCAATCAGGTCAGTTGTCGCGAAGCCGTGTAGATTGCAGCCAAAGGTATAGCCATATCGAACAAAGCAGACTGGGCAATAGCCTTCGTGCTGCTGTTGATGGCAGCGTTTTGAGTATGCCTTTTTGCACGTACGACTATGTTGCGTTAGCAGAGATCAACCAAAAACAGACCTTGACTTACCAATGATGACCTTGAGCACGAGTTGTGTCCTTCAATCGCACTCTAGTGGGCGTGCTTTCGTTTCCTCCTGGTCCACCCTGACCACCAACGTTCTTGCTCGCGAAAGTTTTCTTGACCATGACTGCGTCTGTCGATTTGAATGGTTGCGACTTTCCTATTAGACCTGGAAATGGTTGCTTTCACTGGAGGTATCGTCTGTAGCAGAAGTTGACGTCGCTAATGGTCAGCGCAAGGCAGGGTATGGGTTGAGAGTTTTCCTGTGTGGTAAGCAGAATTTTGAAATGTACAGAACAACAGATCCAAAGTAAAGCAGTAGATCGAGATTGCTTGTAAACATCTTGACGCGTCTCAGTATAATAACAAGGCTGGAAGTGTAGTGATGTTGCTCGTGGCTACAAGTGACCTCCCTTCGTGACAAGACAAACGGACGGCGTGGAAGCCTGGAAGTGAAGCCAGACGAGAAATGCAGAGAATCCCAACATCCACAAGACCAATGAGATCTTACATCCTGAAGATGCCATACGTATTCGTCGCAACGATCCTGGCTCAAGTGCTGGTGCAATAGCCAACTGTGAATCGATGCTCTGTCATCATTATTATGCTTGCAGAGACGACATATCTGCCCCTTTCCCACGCGAGCTTACAACTCATGCCACCGATATCTTGTGTCCAGTTGCTTTCGTACAGTGATCTGTGCAAGCATCGTGCTGAAAAGTCGTGGCAATACCTTTTGTTAATCACGAATAGTAGATTTTGGCCTTTCCTGCCGTAATGCTTAGTCTTGTTATCACGGGTGTTCGAGCATTTCTCGTGTATAATCAGCTGTCAGTGCTGGTAATAGATGTATATTGCGATGTGCCATGTCATATTCCCGGAACCGTAGAGCTGGGACAGAGCCAGGTATAGATGGGGGACATTCATCTGGCATCGGGCACGCAGGGAGAGCCAGCACAAATTCAGAATGCAAAATAGAGCGCATGAATGATACAGGCACAGAGGGAAGGCACGTTTGAGCAATATCTGACATGTTTGCGTTTGATCAGCTAGTATACAATGCTCAAATGAGCCTATCGGTTTCCCATCGACCGAAAGGGGTCAGCAGTCGTTGCGTCACGTGCCTGCGCTCTACCTGCCTCTTACTTGCAGGTCCGTGACGTCCATGAATATTGACCTTGATGGCTACCTACGTAGGCAGGTATTGATTTCAGCAATCATGATCGCTATTCTACAATGAGGAAGTGCATCTAGTTACGAGCTCCGAGTATCACAAGTCGGCTCATGGCGCGAACGTTTTCTTGTGTCCCAGTCTCATGCCTGAAATCAGCTTCCCAAACTTCTTTTGTCCTGAGCTACATCAAGCGATTCCAAACCGATCTGATGCCGTTGCTTCTGTGCAGCAACAATGACAGCATGGAAGCTGAACGTCCGTTAAGCTACTAGCTGAGCGAGAAGCTCAGGAAAAATGCCTTCAACATGCTGCCAATTCAATACATCTCTTCATCCAGCTCGGCAGGTCTGCCTGTGAGCAAGATGCAAAAGATATAACTCGACACGCTGAGACTGTCGCAGCGATTCACGTGAACAATGTCACTTGCTTTACGATTGCCCAATTCCGATGTCACTGAAGTGTTTGTCGTTGCTACCCTGGTAACACGGCGCGTCAGTGCCTGCACCTGCTCGTGTTTTGTATTCGAATAACAAGGTTTCCATTCTTATCCTTCCAGCTAATCTTGTGTAGCAGAGTTTACCAACTTTTACTCCAATACGAGTCACTGTTGCATGGAATCAGCATGCATCTTGATTTGAGTCTGAAGCGCAGCAAAGTTAACGTGACTAAATCGAAAGAGCAAGACACGAAAATCATAGCAGAGCGCAAAGTAATTACGATTGCTCGGCACTATAAGCAGAAGATCAAGAATTTGAGCCTCAGATCGAGGAAGTCTAGCAAAAATGGGGACTCATATATCGCGACCGATCAAAAGACGATGGCTGCTGTGGTTATCGTAGCAGAGATTGTGCCTGATAACCACGGAGATGACGAGCATAATGATGAGATCCCTCCACGCGAGCATATCGGAGAGCAGGCACCAACGACAGAAGAGTCAGTCGTGTATGATACAGTCACTCAGATTTCGACTGAGCTAGATGACATTCTAATGGCCACAAATGAAATCGAACACAACATACAGCCAGAATCCTTACCGAAAGATGGCACGCAATCTACCTCTAGCTCAGTGCTAGTTGCACCCACAGGATCTCGAGCACCTGAAGCGTCTGCGCACCAGGATTTGTATGTGGAAGGGCTGGACTTGCCTAATGGTAAGATCTTTTCAGAGGCAAGACGACATCGCTTAGGCACGACTGTGCATTGTCAGGACAATTTCACACTCCCAGCAAAGAAGCATTCTACATCACTGAATGATGGTTCGGATGCGTTCACAGCTAATGCACAGGAGGGTTTGGTAGGCATGAGCCAATCCGAGCCTGTTGTAGCAGAGCCAAGTTTGATAAATACAGCAGCTTCCGAGCACAAGGATCGAGAAAACTTGAGCATTGATGAAGCAGATAACGCTTCATGTGCTGACTCGTCCTACCAGCGCGATCTTGAATTGTTCAAAGATGTTCGAGACGCTGTTGACTACGCCATGCTCGAAGGTATAGCTCTCCTGACACGATATAAGGATCAGCTCGAAGACGGCAAGCCGCCTGCGAATACCACATGCCACGTGCAAGGGCCCGCTCAATTTGGAAGCTACAACATGGTGGTTTTGCTTCAATTTGGTGATGGTCTTGCCTGGGTTGCTAAAATTCCAGGCTATGGTGCTCATCCGAGCCCACTACAGGAGCGGAAAATGGAAAGCGAGTATCAAACGTCCCGGTTCATCGAGGCTAAAGGAGTCAAAGTGCCTAAAGTCCACTTTTGGACTGTTGATCCTTCAGTAGCAGGGGTGGCTTTCGGCTTGATGGACTATATAAAAGGTGAATCTTTGACGAACTGCTGGGTTGATCCAGATTTCGACCATCAGAAGTGTTTACGCGCAGTGGGCGATGTGGCATGCGAAATGGCGAAACTATACCTTTTGCAATTTGCTACAACAGGCGCATTACGCTTCAACACGAATGGTGAGCCTGACGGCATAAATCCTGAACTTCATTATGTCACTGATGGGGAATGCAATTGGGCCGAGCTTGAGGAGCAGGGCCCGTTTGCAAGCACGGGAGACTGGATCGATAACCTCATTCAGGAAAACAAGAAGCCTTTCCGCCACTGCTTGAGGGATCGTAGAAATCCTGCAGGCACGCATGTCTTGTCCGCCATAACCAGAACTATTCCAAATTTCCTCCGGAATGCTCCTCTGTCACTATGCTTAGCCGATCCCGATTTTCAGAACATCTACGTTGATCCTGAGACAGGTGAATTACAAGCCTTCATCGACATGGACAATCTTCGAGTCGCACCAGTAATCATTGGAAGTGCGGCCTTTCCACCTATAATCACTCGAGATCGCGACCTGCATCGCCGTCGCCAAGAGCTGATGGATTATGGCTTCGCACACGCTCAAGGTGGACCAGAAATCGATAAAGTCTACCGCAAGTATTACGCAAATTGCTTTCAAGCTGCACTGCCACATGATACGCATTACGATACACGGTGGACAGAGTATAGCCACCATGTGTATTACCTCGATCGTGCTCAACGCGCAGAGTTTGATGCACGACTGCTGCTGGTACAGAAGATGTCCGGTGATGCCTACGCAAACGTTTATGGGCCTTTGACCCAAACACTGAAGGATCTACGGCGCAAAGATATGACTTCATGCAACCCAATTCGAAGCCGTCGGTTTACAAAGACAATAGAGCAGGGCTT
>JAKLMI010000247.1:0-20234 GCA_022813495.1 Pasadenomyces melaninifex
CTTGTAACAGATCTCAGGACGATGTTTGCTTTCATTGGCGAGCGAGAGTATGGTGCAGATCTTGCATGGCTTAGCAGGCACAACGAGCCTACTACAGTTCGACAATGGGTCCGAGAAGTTGTGAAAAAGGAGTAGAACTTCTTGAAACTCTGCATCTTCAGATACGATAGTCTACGGCCACGACAAGGCGTGCATTCGAACATCAAAAGCAGCACGAGCAGCGAGACTTCGATAATGCCACAGGTTGATCATCTCATTCTGTTGAAGTGCTGTAGGATCCAACAGCGTCGAAGGACATGGACTGTACGCCGCGCCAAGAAACAGCGACCTGATTCATACAATTCATGATCTGATTAGAAAAACCCGTTCTTATTACCACGTCGCGCGCAATCAGATCCTGTCTGAAAGACTGAGAACGCTACTCTTCTTACTATGCAGCCGGTTGCCATGATGTCCGTCGGTCGCTCACGCACACGTCGTCAAAACCTTGTGCTTGATATGCCACGAATTTGCAATATGCCCGAAATGCCACCGCTGCCTACTTCTCATGCTGCCGGAGTCACTTTCGGTCTTGCTCATTCCTTGTTTTCTTTCGAAGGTAGACTCCCAGATCTGTCATGATGTTTTTCCGGATGTTTTTCCAAACAGCCCACCGCTCGCCAGCAGGAACCTCGTACGTGCGATAAGCCAGGTGTGCGATAGCATAGACAGGATAGAATAGAGCGAACGTGACTAGCAGACCCTTGCTTGGCAACACACTCCTGTGTTTTGCAACCCAACGCTTCGTGGACGAATGTCTCATCTGTAATAATTCATGCGTCGGTGGCCTGTGTAAGGATCGTAAAGGGCCGCTGCCTATCCTGGGCATGAGGCCGGAAAGAGCCGCACGTTTGTCGTAGAGAAAAGCTGCCCGCCTCATTCTGAAGTGTAATGGACCTTCTTGCCTGGTTTGTGGCTATGTCATTACATGAAATGCGCATACACGACCTATAGGTGCGTCAAGTGAAAGGTGAATCCTTGCTGTCGTTCTATCCGCAATTTGTCGAGAACTGCTTGAAGTACATACGCATAGCTCATATCGTTTATATTAGGGATGCTGGAAACAACAAGAGAAACCAGCAAGGTATAGACCCGTAGGTGCGCAAAGTTCGGCATACTTTACCATCTACAGAATATGAGCACATTTCAATGAGCAGATTGTCTCCTCAATGATGCACAATAACACGTGCTATTTCCAGCTGTGTTGATCTTCCTGATACGCATATTCGAGCAGACCTCTTTATATCCGGCTAGTCCAATCGCTCACGTTGCCAGTGCGCCACTCAATCTTGACCGGCGTTGTCTTGCCGTACATCCGTGCCCATGGCCTTGTACTTCTTCTCCTGATGCTGAGCAGAAGTCAACAACTCATCCTCCTCATTTGGATCAATTGCTGGTATTATACCTCCTCTCAGTCGTTGTAACACAACATCGTCATTGGGTCGTATGAAGTAGACAATACTATACCGTGGCCACAGTCCTTGCTCGCCGGGTGCTGGGACGACTCTGTGTCGAGCGGAGCAGAGAATACCGCCCGTAAACTTTACTGCAGCATCACCCAGATTGATTATAGCACAGCCAGGCTTCGGTTTCACCCACAACCATTGGCCTTCGTTCTGGTTTGGAAACTGATCGACTTCGAACTGTTTCATGAAATTGCCTCTGGAAGGTTCGGACCAGACCTGCAAGCCGCCAAGCCAGTTAAACAGTATGGTGACCGTCCCAAAGTCCGTATGACCTGGAGTCTGAATCTCGGTCTCGTCAGGGGATCTTCGTGGTGGGCCACGAATCATGCGACAATGACTGTCACAAGGAGTTTTGATATCGTTCCGTGTGCGAAATTCGTCCTTATCAAGACCGAGTGCACCAGCAAGTACATCCATTATTTCCAGGCCTAGCTCGTGAGAGGTACGAATAAAGTCCTCAACCAGATCATGGTTTGGGGACTCGAGCACAAGGCTTGGTGGATCGACACGCTTTCGTGTCGGAGTCTGGAGGATGTCATCTTTGCCTATATTCATGAATTCTGCTGTGTCTGGTGTGCCATTTGCATCTGTCTTTGTCTTGCCAACACGTTTGTAGCTACCCAATGTTAGATCTGTGCTTTCATGATCTTAAGGCACTTACCCCAGTAGCGAGTATGGCTTCTCGTGCAAAGTGTTTTGCTTTTCTTGTGGTGACAGCTTGAACACCCTCTCTGCCAGATGGCCAATATCTTCAGCTACGTGTGGCAATGACGAGTGACCTGTATCCGAAAAGTCTAGGTAGAAGAAGCCTTTGGTGCAGCAAGTGCTAAAGAGCTTCTCACGTTCTCCTGCTTCATCGTCACGCAGTCTGCATAGCGAGATGGTTTCGAGCTCTATGCAGGGCTGTGTGCCGTCGGGAAAGGGTGGATATAGCTTAGGAACGAATTCGTTCGGAGCCATAATAGGTTCCATCTTTAACTCGAGAAGTGTATCTTGAAGAATCCTTGTGTCGGTGTGTAGAGTGAAGATAGCACCTTTAGGAATGAAAGCTCGTGGCTAATATAAGCAAAAAGAGGAATTTCGTTGACGGTGAAGATAGTGACAAGATTAGTTTAGAAACACATCTCGTGTCAGAGTTTTGTAATGCAAACGCATAGCAAACATATTCAAATCCACATTATCACGTAGTTCAGGTCGACGCACAAGCAACAGGCATACGCATGTAGCTGCCATGGCATCTCATTTTACACCTTCAAGCTTCGGCCTACCTGTAATGATAACTCGTCTCTGTTCTGCTCCAGCTGGTAACCCATACAGTTTAGACAAGGACTGTACGGAGCCCAAGTCGTTTTGTAATTCCGCATCATCAGGAGTAGTTGCAACTGGTCAGATAGTTGTGATTAGAATTGACGCATCACATTGCCCCTTGACATGGGCTTATATGCACCAATTCAAACAAGACATTAGCTCGTACTTCGCCATGGAAAACCTACGTAGTTTATATAACAGCAGGAGTGTCGTTGTTTATCCATTGAAACTTGCAGCAGCACGACATCAGAAAGTGGATACGTACCTATACTTCCCGCTGTCTTCCTTAGATCTGCTAGTTGGTGGAGTTTCGCGTCCAGTTCGTGTCTCATGGAAAGCAACGACTTTGTTATGGTGTGTGATAGGCAAGTTGGCTTGGAAACTCATTAATTCGTAGAGTAACGCACCTACATACTCGACTCTGACTGGCTGTAGAATGGGTTGCATTGTTATGTGCCCGTTCCTCTTTGATTCGGATGCATCCGACCAGACACATTTTATAACCTCAAGCCTGGAATACGACATGCTTGTGGTCGATAGTTTTGTACATGACCATCATGGTCGACGTCAGATTTAGTGTGCACAAGAAGTCGAATAAGACTATCAGGTTTAATGTTTGAGACAGATACAACACGTGATATGTGTCGAACAAGCCAAGCAAGCACGCATTACAGAAAGTTCGAAGCTGGCTACACGAAAAGACCGGCATCTCCGGTTGTGAACGACCTCTGTGAGATGCTGTTACAATGAATGCAGACCAGAAATGCAACAGGTTATAACTTATGTCGACCTGCAGACTATCTTTCCACACCTTGTAAAAGCACCAGTTCCGAGCTCAACATTCGCAAAGCTTTAGCATGCATCGGAGGTTCACCCTGTCCTCGCGGCCTGCAATGAGAACGAGCAGATCTAGCTCGACGCTTTCTCAAATTGATATCGCGACGAGGCACACTGACGGCATTTGAAAAGCTGTCGCCGGCAATAGCCATGGCTAAACATCGGCCTAAGGAAGCTTCATTCACCGGGGCCTATTCCACCAGATGATTGAAGTAATTGTTTCAGTAAATCGAGGACAAATTGACAATGTTTGACCTAGGGCCTCACAAGATGCTCGGAATCATCAGGAGACATAGCTTTGGTGGCAGCAAAGACAAGCACTTCCGATCTCGTTAGCCGTCGTAACACGGAAGCAGCAATTGCCAAGAATTCGGGAAGACCAAATCCTGGGATCCTGAAAGTGATCGGCACAGAACCGACGAAAGGCGACCCAAGAGCTCGCCAAAAGCCGAATAACCACCAGCTTCTCTACGAATCAGAAGACACCTTCTGCTAGACTTGGCTCTTTCTAGTATCGCCGCCAGGTCCTCGATGCTACGTGCCCCATCTCCACGGTGCAGTAGCTTGTCTTGGCTGATGTTGTGGATGTTACCTGGAAGAGACTGCTCAAGCTTGGCAAGCAGTTCTGCTGCAAAACTATGCACATTATGACAAGCGGTATGGGGAGCCCCATGGCACGACTGCATTTCCGTGCAATCAGATTGTGCAACGACTTCCAGGTGGGATTATTGGCAGCTCAACTCTCGTGAGAACTCGGAGGTCTCGAAAACTTATACGCTGTTATGCCGCTCGTTGTGCCACAAAGATGCTTTGAAGTGTTAACTACATAAGACTTGCCCAGAGCCTGGCTGGTAGTCTTGTCCTGCTTGTATTCTTGCATCACTTGAGGATCCGCCTGGGTTGTCTTCACTAGGCACCACGAAGAGTAACAGCCTTCGTGCTATATCCACTGAGGACCTGATTTTGAAAAATCTAGTGGATTATAAGCAGACATCCAGCACAATAGAAGGTCATCGTATCTGATCAGCGCAATCATGGGTGCAGGCAAGAAACCAACCAACATTTTCAAGCTCTCACTTGGCGATGATCCTAAAGAAGTCAACAATTGGCGATTATGGTTCGCGACTATCTCATTCGGTGTCATGGGTGCTGCTAGAGGTATTGATGAGGGTCTCATCAGCGGCACATTCAACACGAAGTCCTTTCAGAAGCTGATGAACTTCGACGCGCTTTCCGAGACCGAATATGCCAACGTCAAGGGCAATGTCAGTGCCATGGTCCAAATCGGTTCCGTCGCTGGTGCTCTTCTCGCCTTCCTGCTTGCTGATAGAATCGGTCGTCTTTGGGCAACCCGACAGCTCTGCATTCTCTGGGTTCTGGGCATCGTCATCTTCATGACCAACCAAGGTCGTCTTGGACAGGTATACGCTGGACGATTCATTGCTGGTGTTGGTATTGGCGAGACCACTGTCGTTGCTCCTGTCTACATCAGCGAAATAGCGCCAAAATCAATTCGGGGTCTCTGTACTTGCGTCTTCGCTGGAAGCGTGTATCTCGGCATCATGCTGGCATACTTCGCTACTTATGGCGCCTCACTACACATCAGCTCGACGTCGAATTCACAGTGGCTTGTGCCTACCTCTTTGCACCTCATCTTCGCCGGCCTCATCTTCTTCCTCTCGTGGTTCCAGCTTGAATCGCCGCGTCTTCTGATTAAGCGAGGACAGAGAGAACATGCAGTCACGAATTTATCCAAAATTCGACACCTTCCGGAAGAACATATCGTCCTCCAGCACGAGATCAATGAGATCCAACGTCAACTTCACGAAGAGGAAGAGGCCACTCTTGGCGCGGGCTGGCTCGGATATCTGAAGGAAATATTCCTGATCAAGGAGAACTTCTACCGAATCTACCTTGGCTTCTTCGTCCAGCTTCTGTCGCAATGGTCCGGTGCTGGCTCTATCACCGTCTATGCTCAAGATTTCTTCGCACTGCTCGGCACTACTGGTCAACAAGAGAAGCTGTTTGCTACAGCCATCTTCGGTGTGGTCAAATTTGTGGCTGCCATCATGTGTGCGCTCTTCCTGGTCGATGTGATTGGACGAAAGCGCTCCCTTGCGATCGGAATCTTCCTTCAAGCTATTGCCATGGTCTACGTTGCGGCTTTCTTGACAGCTGTGCCTGATCTCGAGGAGGACGGTTTCGTGTTTACTCCAGGCCAGAAACGTGCATCTATTGGCGCCATCGTGATGATTTATGTCAGCGGTTTCGGATGGGCGATGGGATGGAACAGTATTCAATACCTCATTAACGCCGAGATCTACCCACTCCGGATCAGAGCTATCTGCAGTTCAGTCATCATGTCAATACACTTTGTGAACCAGTACGGCAATTCCAGAGCTGTGCCACAGATGCTCCTGCCAACAAGCACGGGTGGTCTCAGCGCTGCAGGTACGTTCTGGTTCTTTGCCGCGATCACAGTCATCGGCTTCTTCTGGGCTTGGTTCTTCATCCCAGAGACGGCCGGTCTTAGCCTGGAAAGCATGGACAAGTTGTTCACACTGAGATGGTGGCAGATTGGACGTATGGGTCGTGCTTTGGCTAATGAGGAGGAACAAAGGGCAATCGAGCGAACACTTCAGGAGAAGGGTGCAATTGAGCAGGTGGAAGAGACTGCTGAGAAGAGGGATAGCAAAGTATAGAGTATGCTGCTAGATCAATTGAAGTATAGTGGTCATTGGCCGCAATACAATCCAAATAAAATTTGACGAAAAGTTCCCCAAATATCAAGGGCTTTGTCTATGCTCTCCGTAGCTTGCCGTAGCATATTGCAAGAAGTCATTACTTACCTGCCCGATGGTGACGGAAAGGTTGGCCGATTTGGAGATCTTAGATGTGGACGACTCAGTGTCATCGATGCAGAGATACACCTTTCTGTGGATGAATATGTACGCCAATAACTGTAGACCACCGACGGCATGCCCCTAGACTGACCTGACGACGAGTATATCGATAGACCACCTGCTACATACACTGAGCTCGTACCGTATGCGACCTGGGCATGATCCGAACACTTTTATAATTCAGCTACTGATGATCACGCAGGGCTTGGGACCAAGGCTTTCGGCGGTGACATAGCTTGAAACAGCTGAACAATCTCGATAGGATGGTTCTTCGGCCTTCCAATCTGCTGTGAACTTCATCGATCCTGTGAAAATATCGCAAGGATAATATATTCGTCCTCGTCGTAGTCCGACTTTGGTAGATGCACTAGCTTTGACATGCTATTCGCGTCAGCAAGGAGCCTACCACAACACATTGAATTCCAAACACCTAAGGTGTCGTGATGCACATCGTGTATCGACTGTGGAGTACGATAAGTGTGGGATCTCTCGATTGTTATACCAGCTGGCAACATTCAAGTCTGCGCCATAATGTGGCGGTTAGTATATCAGCGCGGGTCGAGTATAGTTTGCCGTTGGCTGTAACAGATGTCTTGATCAGAAGCATTCTTGCTTCGGCCTTCATTCCAGGTTTCAAGATATTCTAGCACAGGATCCAGAGGCTGGAATTTTGCTTCATGTTCCAATTTCGTTCTGCACCCATTTCTCGAGCCCACCTTTGGCAATTATCTCTTGCACATTTGGCGGCAATTCACCAACTTTTTCGGTCCAAGTCTTTCCATTTTCGCCTTCTGTGACTTCAATCTGACTCTTCTTAACGTCCCAAACCAGCTTCCAGCCGGTACGTCTGGACAATTGCTTCTCGGCAGACTTCAGTGGCCCAGGCGTAGTTGAGTCCAAACTCTGCTGCTTCTCTTTGTTACCAAATGGTTCTGTGATCTCATTTGTAGATGCTGATGGTGTACCGCTGAACGTCTCACGTAGTCTTCTGATGAGCTTAGGAACCTCAAGACCCATGAGTGCATTATTGATGCTGTTTCTCGAGAAGATATTGCCAAAGCTGCCAGCCACCACAAGAGGAATCTTCCTGGCTAGAATTGCGGTCGCTGCTTGTTCTCTGGAACTACCACAACCAAAATTGAATCCTGACACCAGAATATCACCTTGTCTGGCAAGCTGTGAGAATTGTGGATCGTAGTTCTCCATACACACTTCTGCCATTTTCTCAACGGGTACATTGTCCTGATAAGTGTATTTTCCAGGGTAGATACCATCGGTATTAATGTTATCCGCATCGCAGAACACAATCTCGCCTTCCACTCGTTCTGGAAAGCCTGGATAGACCTCTGTCGCAGCGGCGGAAGGTGCTTCTGTTGAGGACTCGCCTAGCTCCTTCTCACTGTTCTCAATCAAGCTGTCAAGCTGCCCAATAATCTTGTCAAGCGCCTCATCAGCAGTGATCATGCGATCTTCTTCAGCTATGCCGTCTCCTTCGCCACGGATGACACCGTTCCACGCTTCTGGCTTCTCATACCAGCCTGGACCACTAAGCTTGCCACTCAATGCACTTGCAGCCACTACCTCAGGACTCGCCAAATATGCTTTTGCATCTGTACTGCCCATACGACCTTTAAAATTTCTGTTCGTGGCGCTAACTCCGACCTCACCTGGCTCAAGTAGGCCAGTGCCAAGTCCGATGCAGGGGCCACAACCTGCAGGTAGTGCTTGTGCACCTGCGTCGAGTAGCGCTTGCCAGTCACCGTTCTCTTCAGCAATTTGCTGTTCTGGAATGGATGCAGCTGCGATGTAGAAGTTGACACCTTCTGCGACCTTCGGAATAGGTCCCTTGCTCTTTTCGGCTGCATCCTTGAACACCTTCGCGGCCGCAGCTAGGTCTGATGCCCTTGAGTTAGTACACGATACTAGATATGCTTTGTCAACCTTGATGTTCTGGGCCTCCAAGTCCACTAGTGGTGTTGCGACCTTTACAGAGTTGGGTCCTGACACGTATGGAGATAGACTGTTTAGGTCAAGGTATAGCTGTTTAGCATATTTTGCGCCTTTATCGGCCACCAGATTCTCTTGAAATAGCTCGTCAATTCGTGGATGTGTAAACCTCGAATTTCCCGCTCGTCCCTCGGACTGGTCTAGCGCGCCCATCGTGGCCTTTGACCTCAACCAACCTTCGAGCAATCCATCTCTTGGGAAAAGGCCGCTCAATGCGCCCCATTCGGTAGTCATGTTCGCAATCGTCAGTCGTGCATCGATCGGTAAGCTGCGCATTGTCTCTTCACTTCCGGTGAACTCAATCGCGTGATTCAGAACATCGTCCTTATCGAAAAGCCCACAGAGCGCAACGATCACGTCCTTGCCAGTCACACCTTTCGGTAATACGCCCTTCAGCACAACATTCGCGACAGGTGGGATCTGCCACCACGTTCGTCCTGTAGCCCAGATACTCGCTGCATCCGTCCTGACGACAGGCGTGCCCAAACATCCTATTCCACCATACATGTTTGTATGGCTGTCCGATGCAACCACAAGAGTTCCTGGCCATGCATAGCCCTCCTCGACCATGATCTGATGCCCTATGCCACGTCCAGCAGGATAGAAGTCTACACCTTGTTTCTTCGCGAACTCTTCTATCTGTTTGTACTTTGTCAAGTTCTTCTCGGATTTATTTTGTACATCGTGATCGAGAGTCATAACAATTTGTTTCGAGTCATTGATCTTGGTTGCGCCGATAGACATGAACTTCAAAGCAACTGGCCATGAATTATCATGGGTCATGCAGTGGTGTGGTGATATGGTCACATAGTCGCCAGACTTGACGAACTTGCCCTCAGGTAGACCAACTGCATAGCGCTGGACGATCTTTTCCGTCAGAGTCTGGGGAACAGGGGGAGAGGTTTTCAACGACGAAAGAATCGCTGCATTTGACGGATCTTCGAGTTGAGAATGGAACGCTGTGTGGATGGCTGAAGAAGGTGCAGTCGTCGTCAAAGGTCTTCGAGCTCTGCCATTGCTTGTTGCGAGTGGTGTCGCTGAACGGGCTTGAAAAGGAGTGTTTCGGACGCGTTTGGAGAGATTGTATGGTCGTAGCCGACAGCTGCGGGCGACGACCCTGCCAGCAAGCATTTTCGTCTCCTTGATGCTTACTGTTGCATGCTCAATATGCAATTCGAGGGCACACGAATCTAAAGTTACGCAGATCAGTCGAAAACAAAAAAGTTTGGCTCGCAGGCAATCAAGCAGAGCTCATTGGCCCTAGGGGCTGCCGACCTCGGCATCTGGGTGGTCCACTATAGGTACCTACTAAAGCCCTACTTAGGTAAGTAGTAGTTATCCAGTGCCTGGAGCTCGGTTTCGGATCGAAGCGATGCTGCGATATAAATCCGATGTAAGGGAAAAGCGTGAATCTCATTGTGCTTGCGACAGCTTCAAACCTGCATCTGTTGCAATAAGCTTGACCATTTGCTCTTTCGAAGCGTCTTCAATTTCGTTGGCATTATTGAGTACTCCAATAGATCTTAGGTCGTTCTGTAGACCACGATCCAGTCCATGGACCAGGAAAGCAAGCGCTGAAGACTTGAAGTTGTGCCGAACAAGAGTTGGACCTAGTCTTTGATCAACCACAGGGGCCCATCGCGTTTCTAGCATCATCGCAACGAAGAACAGCAGCAACAACAGGCATATCGATGCGTTGTAAGCGAGATAGCCCCATCGAACCTGGACACAGACTGCGTAGCGATGTACTTGGCCAATAACTGCTTCACTCATGTTGTCATTACCGTGCCAGCGCATATACGTGGTCATCGAATCTGTGATGTTCTGCAAAAGCCCTTGTATTTGAGCCAACGAGCCGTTCTTATTCTGATCCATCGCTCCTGCTTGATAAATGGACTGCGGTACTATCTGACCATACGTAGCTGTGCAATAGAAGGTGTCGGTGACGTTTCCAGTGAAGTAATCACCAAAGTACATGCTGTACAAGCTATTTGCCACCAATGTGTGAAGTTCGTAGATACACTCCGCAGGTACGACCCGCAATCCCTTCTGAGATAGAGTCCAGTTGGAAGGACTTGTAATGTCGTAAAAGCCTTTAGCTTGACCGGCTTCTGTCATGGTGATATTTTGGGACGACATGTTGTAAATTGTGCCATACCTTGAGGGGTCCGTTTCAGCAAGGGCTGGTTCCACAGTCACATTATATGGAAGCCATGTTGCATCGCTGTCGATTTCGTATCCCAAGTCCTGTAAATCTGCGAGAGCACTATCGTCCACGCATTTTAGGTCCACCGCTGCTTGTGCCATATAGGCATTGCCACTTACGAAGTTTCCGAAACTCGAGCTTCGGTTTAGAATGTCCTCTTGGAGCAAATTGTTGACAACTTTAGAACGGAAGGTATGAATGCAGGGCTCCAGCGAGCACTCGTAGGCATGAGCCTGAATGCTGTTTTCACTGCCCTTGCCCTTACCATCGAACCACAGCATACTTAGCACACCGGAGAAGCGTAATCTGAATCTGACAGCTTGCTTGTTACAGTCACCAGCCATGAACGAAAGATCAGAGCTGCTTGAAGTTTTGCCCTTGAGGGTAATCTGTGCACTAAAGGATCCATCTGAACTGCCATTGGAATTTGTGTATACCACACGATCAGTGACGTCGGTACAGCTGCTGCAGTATCCAACTGAGCTGTATTCTTGTTCGAATGTGCAGTTTCCCGTGCTACATGTATACGGCACTTGTGGTCGAACATTTCCAAATTGTCCTGTCGCGAGAGATCCTACAAATGCTGGTGATAGCTGGTTCATACCTGCACCAACATGGCCACCTATTTCTTCGAACGCTCGAGTATGCGGTATGCTCGCGAGTTCTCCCGCCACAACCTCACTGCAATCATAGAAATGGATGAGTTGCTGTGACAAAGGGTCAATTAAGAGAGCCGCAACTGTGATGAAAGCACCGAGCGAAGCGATAATGCCCTTCAGCCGAAGGTGCCACAATAGCTGCAAGGCTCCCCATGGTCCTCGAGAAGCATTATCGTACACCAGGAAGTGATGCAGAGGTCGGGCGTCTGAGTACCACGACCATTTCATTTGACTCAAGCCTTCAGTGAGCACAAACGCCGCAGCGACCTTGAGTGTTGTTGCAAAGACTGCTATCAAAGTGTTGATTGATACACGGAAAGGCAGCTTCGGAAGCGGCTTGTCTGCGACAAGCAGCAGTGTGATGAGGATGGCAGCGAATGCGACTACGACCAAAACGCATGCCAGTATCTCGAGCCACCAAGTCCCGAAAAAGGTTACCTGAGCATGCTTACGCTGTCTGTTTGTAGACGACGAGAATACTGAGGCACTCGAATCAAAGCGAGGATCTTCCACTGATAACGCCTCATACTGTCGTACGACCGGCTTGCGCTGAACTCGATATGCTGGTGGATGAACATTGTCCTGGAACTCCATTGCTACAGTGCTCGCCTTCGACAAGCTCACCGAAACGAATCGAGTAATTCTGATGAGTAAGAAGAAGAGCAGCAGGTCGGATATTGCTCAATCTGAAAATCCAAGTTCGCAGGCATCAGGCTGAGATTTGTGTAAAGCCAACCCCTCGCTTAGCATTCTCAGCTCGTGGTCTAGCCAGACTGATACGAGTTTGTGGATCCAGACTCAGCATGGTGTGTGCCACACTGCCTGTCATTGTCGCCAGCTATGGACAGCCCAATGCAAGTAAATCAATCGCGTGATATATCAATTTGTCGGGCATTGTTGTATTTGTACTTGCGACTCATCGAGGTTGTGGTAAGCGAGCCTCTCTGCGCATACCTGCATGCAAGTGCAGCAACCCCACGATCGATCGTTTGACATCGCCACGTCTAGTCGCGACTGTGGGTTGGCCATGAGCGAAGTAGGCCCGATGTGCATAGAGCCAATTTTAGCACATGAAGTCGTGTTCAATGTTACTTGGATGGATGGGCAGCATAGATGATTCGAACAGGAACAACGTTGATGCCTCAGGCATGGACTAAATAAAAGCAGGCAAGATGTGCTGCTTCCTCATCACTACGACAGGGTATTATTCCACAAGCTCTGCACCGTCACACCAGATAACCATTGACCATTGGTGGTGTCGCCAGTTACGTTATACGTCAAGCTCTTGCTTTCACCCTTCCCAAGCCAGAAGCCATTGTCTTCAAATGCAACGACCACGCCAGCTGGATAATCGAGCCATGTCCACGCACTGATGCCAGTGGTTGCCTCCACAACAAAGCTCTGAGTAGCATTGTCATGTCTCAAATTAAGACCAGGATCCACAAGATGAGCTTGCGACAGTGGACTGGCGTGAAACCAATTTGTATGCATGAAGGTCTGTGTTGTATTGCTGTTTGGTAGGTGGCCAGCCGCAGAGACATTCATGCGCATCACGACGTCTTGGAAGTTGTCTGCACCAACTGCCTGATCAAGGGTTGCAGTGTAAATACGAGTACTGTTGAGTGCGCCAACAGTGATTGGTGTGGTGTTGAAGGCAGGCGTTGAAAGCTTCGTGCCATTGTAGTAATACCATGCTGCGTCGATTTGACCACTTACACTGTCCCACAGATCTGAGGTCACCCAGATCTCAAATTCAGTCGTGGTAGAATTGAAGAATGGACTGATGATGACATTGGAATACAGGTCTTTTGCTCGATAATGCAAGATCTTCCAGCGACCACCAACTTCAATGCCTGCCCAGGTTGGAGCAGCCCACTGGTCTTCAAGTTCTAGAAAGGGTCAGCTAAGCATTGCACAAATCAAGGAGCGCTTACGCCAGTAGAGACTGCCAAGTGTACGTTGCGGCAGACCAGAACCTCGTCTGTAGAATTGTATTTGCGAACCATAATATTCGGCTTGAAAGACCTGAGTTGTCCAGCACCAAGCACTGAAGTTCGCAACTGAATCAATTTTGTTTGGGGTCGGATACCACCTTTGAGCTGCAACCGTCATCTCTCCCATACCTTTGCTCGTGTTGACATAGTTCGTAGTGTTGAGACCACCAGGAGGATAGTGGCGATTTCGGTAGATAACATATGTGCTGTTGAATTCCAACTGGTCATTGGGAATATACTGTTGCCAGGTCTGTAACGACGGCATAGAGTGATAGCCGAACTCGTTGCTGAATCGACCCACAGGGTACGCGGAAGTGTTGAAGGCCACGGCAGAGTTATAGTTGTAGTAGTCAGTCTCGCCATAGATCCCACCACTAGTGTTCTGATACCGTTCTTGAAAGTAGGGAGCATCAGTAAGATTGAGGGAAATGAATCCGTTGGACGTGCTACTTGGCGCGTAAGATATACTTCGGGAGTTCTCGAATACAGCCGGAAATAGAGTCGTTAGGAAGAGTTTCTCGTACTCCGCAAGTAGTTCTTGGAAGCGCTCAGGACTGGCATTCTCTTCAGCTGTAGGGATCTCCAGGTTCTCAAGCTCGTTGCCGCCTGCCCAGTACGTGAGGCTGGGATGATGATTGACTCGTCGTACTTGATACACTGCCTCTTCGTAGGCATTATCCAGGAATTCCTGGTTGGCTGGATACAACGCATCACCAAACTCAAATTCAGACCACAGCATGATACCAAGTTCGTCGGCGATATCGTACATGAAATCGGGAGAGTAGGCTCCACTGGACCACACCCTTAGCATATTCTGGTTACCAGCAATCACAGAATTGAATAGTGTTCTGATCGTTGATGCATTCACACGGGGCCAAAAGACATCGGGTGGGATGAAATTCGACCCTTTAGCGTAAAACGGGTATCCGTTAATCTCGAAATGCCAGTTGTTACCTGGAGCTATTCCTTGAGCAATCTGCTCCTCCGACACTGGCAACTCGTTGAGAACTATTGTGCGAAAGCCGATTCGTCGATTGACTGTGGTTAGTGTTTGATTCGAATTTGTGATTGTTAGAGAAATGTAGTAAAGACTTTGAGGACCCATACCAACTGGCCACCAGAGATCAACACCACCATTCGAAAACGTGATGGCACCTGTCACAATGCTGTTCGTCACGTTTACGTCGCTCATTTGGCCGCTTTGAATGGTCTTATTGGACGCATCGAGTAGTGTGTAGGACAATGAAGACCCTACAGGAACAGTGCCAAGCACATCTATGCTCGCATTCACGACCCATGGCTGACTCTGGTCTGGGATCATGTTGTTCCTTTGACCTTGTTTGTAAACATCAATCAGCGTATTTCTTGGGTAGAGTTGACCTTTTGTGAGTTGCACTACAGAGCCACTTTGCCATGGCCCAGCCGGGGCATAAGCTGGACCCCAGTCCCATCCAAAGTCGTTTTGTTCCTTCCGTATAAATTGGCGGTTGGGTATCTCAAATGGTATTTCCACTCCATATGGCCATGTCTCCTGGTTCGGCTCATCTGCGATGTCCTGTGCAATCTGTGGAGCGCTCCCAAAATTGATGCTCAGAGTTGGGTTTGTTTGACAGCCAGACAAGGTGTTGCTGACCTCAAAATAATATTGTCGAAATTGGTTATTGGTCGACGCGATGTGCTGACCACATAAATCAATAGATGTGAATGTGTCTAAGCCGTTGAATAGCAACCATGTCTCCGTCGTTAGATTGCTCAAGCCTGACAAAGCTGCACTGTAAGTCCAGTTTTGCATCCAAATCCATCGCAGATTGAAGTCATTCAAACCATATTCAAGTTGCCCTACCACATTTGCCGCCTCAAGATCGAGATGAGCATAGGATGGGAATTTGCCAGGTACACTAATGTTCAAGGACGAATCGGTAACTGTCCAATCGTAAACACCTAGGTCAGTAATCAACTGAGCTGTGATAATCTGTGAAAGCAACAGCAGGTAAACGCCCCTCCCAAATTGGGCAAATCTATTAATCAGCATCATAGAGAACGACATATCGAAGAAGCAGTTGTAGCAGCCACGGCAATTGAACATTCATGTATGGGTAGGTACCTTGACTGCGCTACGCCGGAAAAGGTGCTCGGTGTACAACTTTCGTTTAGGTAGTATTTTGCGGGGATCGACGTCATCACGGAGCATTTTGACAAGCTCTTTGAAGCTTTTCGCAGTGTTCCGTGTCAAGAAGAGCTTCGATCGACAGATCAGACTGCTGCAGAGCCGCAGCTGCAGGTACACGTAGTACGCCGTATCAATTCACATCGCTCACCTGCCTATCTAAGCTGTAGGCTGACTTAATACTCGTTGCTCGTCCGTGCTCGGGCTCAAAAGAGTCCGTCCAAGGAGCCAAGTTCAGCGAGAACATCGTGCTGGGATTCACATGGGTTCGATCAGGATATGAAGCGTTGTAAGTACAAGAAAAGATGAGTAGAACACCTGGATTAGAAATTCTTCTTAATCACCGCCCAATCGATGACCGGAACCGCGTCCAGACCAAGAATTCGAGGTAAATCCACTGGTCCAGCCACGATTCGGGGACGTTGGCGGCTGATTTTGTGGGACAGATCTGGCCTGGAAGCTCGTGCCATATGCTCTTGTGGTCGCTTGTGGTTGATTCGAAGTGAAAATATTTCTGACAAACCGTGGAGTCTGTATGTAGTTTCTGCCACCTTGAAATGTAGGATATAGTCGGGTCAGAAAATCATACAAGTGAGCAGCAGCCAGTCCAGCTCCCTGCTGCAATGCAGCGCCAGTTCCACTCATCAGAAGAGTCATGCCAAGCATTGCCCATGGTAGTAATTCGGCTGGGATCTGAAAGAAGATGAAGTGTGCTTTCCTGCCACGATTGTCTTGTGCATATGTGTAGACGAAAGCCAGAAGGAGAGCTTGTGTGAAGACGTACGCATTGAGTAGAAGCCCGGCAAAACCCTGATCGTGTCAGCAATGAGAACAGAGAAAACTCCTATATAATTGAAGTGATGTAGGAAGCCAAAACCGCCGTACGCAAATTAATATGCGCACAGCTTATTCTCAACGGGCTACCACCATGCCTACGCCACATACAGCCTTTTATGTGGTATGCGAATGATAGACTGCATGTCACGCAGGGGTAATCTTCCTCGCTCACCAGGAACCGTGACAGACATAGTATTCTGTCCGGGCAGAAAGGCAAGGTTTTTTTTGTTCAGAGAAATAGACTTACAATAATGGCGACTGCAACAAAAGCAACATAGATTGCAAATGCTCCTGGCTCAGAAAAACGAGGTGAATTGACTTCGAGCCCTGTAGAGTACGTCCAGAACATGTAAAGATCCCAAAGCGCGT
This sequence comes from Pasadenomyces melaninifex, assembly GCA_022813495.1. Taxonomy (NCBI): domain Eukaryota; kingdom Fungi; phylum Ascomycota; class Dothideomycetes; genus Pasadenomyces; species Pasadenomyces melaninifex. The sequence goes on from JAKLMI010000247.1 coordinate 16,793, forward strand.
TGAAGCCGTTCCTAACCAGTAGGAATGGTGTAGCTAATCGCCAGATTTGTGGGAAAGGAAATGTGAAGATCGATGGAAGGTGGAACAGAACGAGGTAGCCATTCAGCATACCTCCATACACGAGGAGTGATTCAACAGCGATTGAAGCTATAAGTGTCCTGTTTGATGATTAGGTTTCTGCTTCGAAGCAGGACTTCGACTGGCTTACCTAGAGACTGGAGGCGCACTCCAGAACTTGTCCATGATGTCTGCCATGATGAGTTGATGAAATTGAAGATGAATGACAAGTTCTGGAGTGGCTGAAGAGAATAGAAGGATACAAACAAGCTACGTTGATTGTTTGAAAAAGACACCTCGTGCAAAACTGGTAGTTATGCCTGAGTGCTCCGGATGCCTGAAGTATACCTGCCTCAGGCTCATACGATCTGAAAAAGAATTCGACTTTTGCATAGAGTGCAGCAGTCTACAAAATCCAGGCGCAAGTATCACATCCATACAACGAACATGAAATAGTGGTTTATCAGTATCTCGAACTCACAGACGCGCAAGGGGAAGCTTGACTTGAGCTCCAGTGTAGCGAATTGCGTGTGTTCACTAGCTGCGGCGTGCGACAAACGAAGAAGCACAGACATTATGGCCGATCAAATGGATTTCAGCATCAAGCCAGAAAATGCCACTCCTGCTATATCGACAGAAGACTGGCCTCTGTTGCTGAAGAATTATGACAAATGTATGTCTAGAGGTTTGTAGGGTGCGGGAGAATGCTAACACATCTTAGTGCTTGTTCGAACGGGCCATTTCACACCTATTCCAGCAGGCTGCACGCCATATAAACGCGATCTGAAAGCTTATGTTTCATCTGGTGTAATCAACCTCGATAAGCCTTCGAATCCTTCGAGTCACGAAGTGGTGGCGTGGGTGAAGCGCATGCTAAGAGTCGAAAAGACCGGTCACAGTGGTACCCTCGATCCCAAAGTTACAGGTTGTCTTATTGTGTGCATAGACAGAGCGACAAGACTTGTCAAGTCACAACAGGGCGCAGGAAAGGAGTACGTGGCAGTGGTCAGATTTCACGAGAAGCTGCCTGGTGGTGAAGCACAATTCGCACGAGCACTCGAGACTCTTACAGGAGCTCTCTTTCAGAGACCACCTCTAATTTCTGCTGTGAAGCGACAGTTACGTATTCGGACAATTCACGAAAGCAAGCTAATTGAATTTGACAACGACCGACATCTGGGTGTATTCTGGGTAAGCTGCGAAGCAGGCACATATATCAGGTAAGCACGAGCGTAACTATTCAAGCTCTTGGCTAACAGCATAGAACATTATGCGTGCATTTAGGTCTATTGACCGGTGTCGGAGCACATATGCAGGAGCTTCGCAGAGTAAGAAGTGGTGCGAAGGACGAATCTAGTGATCTAGTTACGCTGCACGATGTATTGGATGCACAATGGATGTACGATAACAACAGAGATGAATCATATCTACGAAAAGCCATTGCTCCGCTGGAGAGTCTACTTACAACATACAAGAGAATAGTGGTCAAGGACAGCGCTGTCAATGCTGTTTGCTATGGTGCAAAGCTCATGATACCTGGACTGCTGAGATTCGAGTCTGGCATCGAGGTGCATGAAGAGGTCGTACTAATGACAACTAAAGGTGAAGCTATCGCTCTGGGAGTGGCACAAATGTCGACGGTTGAGCTCTCGACCTGTGATCACGGAGTCGTTGCGAAGGTCAAGCGATGTATTATGGAGAGAGACCTCTATCCAAGAAGATGGGGCATGGGTCCTGTCGCTTTGGAAAAGAAAAAGCTGAAATCCGAGGGCAAGCTTGATGTAAGTTCCATTCATTCCGTTGAGATCCCTACTAATGTACAAAGAAATACGGCCGAACGAACGAGAATACACCTGCGAAATGGAACGCCGAATACCGTGATTTTAATGCCGATGACGGCTCAGTCAATGATGGACCTGGTGCACCTTTGACGAATGGACCAGCAGGCACAGCCGAGACAACAAGCAAATCAGATGTGATGAATGCACCACCTGTAGCACCAACTGGTGAAGTAGTTGAAGAACAAGATGCCGGTATATCTGCCAACCCCCAAACAAATGGTGAAGACAAGAAAAAGCGGAAGAGCAAGCATGAAGGGGAGACGCCAGAGGAACGTGCAGAGCGCAAGAAGAGGAAGAAAGAAAAGAAGGAGAAAAAGGAGAAACGCAAAAGCGATGTCGTGGACTCTGACAGCGACTAGAAGTCACGAAAGAGGGTCAAAGTCGAGCACAAGACATGATGGCGTGCAGCGGCGTTGTTTTGAGCTGGAAGATTTGCTTGATATTATCTATGTGGGTGTATGATACATGTCAAAATGGTTATTTTGTGGCACGAATGTACACAGCAAGCCTGCACGTATGAAGGGCATGGGTTGACGCGTCTACGATACCCCAACCAAGCTTTCATTCATCAAGAGTGTTGCAAATTTATACCCTGGTTCGCGACTGTATAAGCCTCAGATTCTTCATTGCGTTGAGGCAGGGACTCGGATATCCATGTATGCAGTACCAAACCACAGCTTCCCACCAAATAGCTCTGTGGCCGGGTCACGTGAGACCTCACAACATCGCAGCTGGGTCTCAGTTCTTGTTTGGCTGCCAAAGTTGTCACTGAAGCCATCTTGCTACAGATGTCGAGCATCAATTTATGGCCAAGAGACAACGTATGACCAACGAAGGTCCAGCTCTGAGTCCTTCCTCGTCCTTTCCCGCAAATTCGAAGCTCTTGGAATACTGACAGTTCAAGTCTGGACATTTTGTGGCGGACATCAAGATGTGTTGTGGAATCGGCATAACAGGCCATTCCCCTTGGCGGGCATTATCGATAACGTGAGTAGCGCTAGCATGCTGGTCCAGGTTGGCAAGGTGTCATCGTGCGCCAAGTAGCGAATTTGGGCTTTGAGTGCTGCCGGAAACGACTCTTCGTGGACCGATGGTGAAATCTACCTAATCAGAATCTCAGCGTTTGAAAATGGCGTTAATGCGGTCAGCTAGAAACAGGGCTATGACACTACACTATTAGTCTTCAACATCTGGAAAAATGGAGGATGTACTCACCTGTGAGGCGCAATCCTCAAGAAATATGTTCCAAACCCCCTGTAAAAGCGCAGAAGCCCTTCTTCCTTGGTCACACGTACGAATGTATCGACGAGACCTTTGTATTGTACCGCGTCACTTTTGCTTTGCCGTTGCAATCGTGTCTTGACAAAGTCAAATGGCAAGCTGAAGAACGACGCGAAAAAGCCTGCCACACAAGCCGAGACAATGCTTTTGCTCTGCTCAGAAAGCTGTGTGCGTACTGTTAGCTGATTCTTCGTCTCTGAGAAGAAAGCAAGCTGTCCAAAATTGGTGGCCATTGCTCGCACGATTGTGGGATAAGCGCCACT
>JAKLMI010000248.1:0-15137 GCA_022813495.1 Pasadenomyces melaninifex
GAACTTGGCGAGCTCAGAATTGACATTGTAGTCCAGAAATGGGCAGTAAGTGGCGGCTGTGATGCCTGAAGTCAGATTGCCACCTGGCGCTACCGTCTGACGACCATTGACATCTGTCGCTTTCGAGATATCGAATACATCAGCGTGTCTGTAACGGCTCAGTGACTCATCTTGACCATGACCGGCACCCGAGTCACGGGCTAGGATCAGAAATTGCGTGTCAGAGATGTACTTGATCTCGCTCTGCGCTGCCACAGCGGACTTATTCTTGGCATTCGTATAGACTGGCAGAGGCACGACATACTGCGCCACAACAGCGGGAACACCGTTCTTGACAGCCGAAAGATCGAGCTTAACCAATCTCGACCACTTTCGGTACTTGCCCCCTTCAGCACCTCCGTCCTGAATCAGGGAAGATTGTGTCAAGGCATAGAGGTACTTGCCGTCCGGGCTTCTAGTCAGACCCTCGAAACCCTGATTGTTCGCTCGTCCGACTGACGGATTCTCTGGCTTAATTACCTCATTCGGGTCGTATCTTGGTGGTGAGTCAGCCGAATAGCTCACACTTCCATTCCGCAATGGAATGAAGGGTTGTGGCGGGGGGATTGCCTTGATCAATTTTCCGCTGCCATCAAAGTGAAAGATGTAGTCGCCGTACTCGTCTGATACATAGAAAGTGCCATCTGGCATCAGGACTATACCTTCAGAGTCCAGAGATGGACGTGAGCCACCAGTTCCATTGCCACCAAAACCATCGCCAGTATAGGTAGCAGAGGGCAAAGTTGTTCCATCAGCTGCTGTCAAGTATGGTGGCAGAACATTGGGATCAAGGCCTGAGAAAGGCACACCTGTTGATGTCGAGAAACAAATTGAGTCTAAGTAGTAGAGCTGCAGATTCGTAGCAGGTCCGGTATTGCTTGGAGTGAAGACAATTTGGAATTTGTGGACTCGTGGCTGATAGTTGAGCGTGCCCTGCAACATGATAAGTCACGTCAAGTTAGCTCGACAAAATAGCTTACCTCTGTATTCCAGCCTCGATCAGGCAGCGCATACAGAAGCCCTGTGTAGCTGCCGTTGCTCTGCAACGTCCAGCTCTTGGCGTCTACTACGGCACTGCTGCCAATGCCGCCAGCAGTGTCACCGAACTTATCTCTTGCATTCGATGGCGTGAAGCCATAGCCTGCTAAACCGAGATACTCGTATGTTTTGCCATTACACGTTGTTGAACTTACAGGCGCTGCTCTTTTTTGTGAGATAGCGAGCGTTGTGGCTATGAACAGAACGGAGCTGATTATGGCCTTCATGTTGACGACAGTGCTAATGCTCTCTTCGTTGCGACTTCCTCGAGTTTCGTCTGAGCTGACTTTCCCATGTAGAGCTTCTCAAGCTGTCGCCGAGTTCGCTCGGCTGTAGTCTTATACCTTCCATTATGTCACAAGTGCTCCGGATGCAGGGTTGCACCTAGCAAGCTCTACAGGCTGATCGTCAGGTACACTCGACTTCTGAGAGGTGCGGCAGAAGAAAGGTAGATTTCAATTCGGCCGCTAATCGTGAACTCAAAAACGTGTCCCAGAGTACGAATAACGATTGGTTGAGCGAAAGCTTGGCAGTGACCTTTCGCGAATCATGAATTTCCGATCAATGTGCGTAGAGCGATCGTGTATTTTGTTCTTCTAGTGCAAATCGAGATGTCTCGCTCTTCTTGTAACATCACGCGTCCTCAAGTTCACCTTAGAGAGGTTGCAAAGTAGCACAGAGCAAGGAATAAGGCAGAGCTTTGGTGGAATAGTCGCTTGGAAACCAGACTGACGCGTTAACTCGCGTGACACGCGACCACCTCACATCCATAGCAGACAGCCTAGTCTTCTGCTGCGATAGTCTTCGTCTCGCGTTACCCATCATCCACACCCTTTGCTTAAGCAGAGATCGTAGATGACAAAGGCAGTAATGTTGACGTTACCTGTTAAATCGTCGTTGTTGGACGTTATGAGGCGCGCATCAACGGTTCGTCCATTCCCTAAATGTGGTAGATGATCGAGTACTTCCTGAACCTGTGATTATTGCTTTACGAAATGACTGCCCATAGGATCTGTGTTTACAGTCCGCGATCACGAGCATTATCGTGCTGCACACGACCGCGAGCCTCGTCTATAATCATTCCGGGCTCTGCTAAGCAGTAGCAGGAAGGCTGGTTGGTTTGTGAGACAGTAGGTCGTACTGATGTTGCTTTGGTAGCTGCAAGACGCAGATACAAAGACGCTCAGCTGGTCAGCCAGAGTTCTTTCAGGGACAATCCATCCTTGAGATTGCAGCTGGATGCAGTTTGCCACGTTCAGGTTGCAGCGAGCGGTTCTGGTCCAGAGAAACATCTTCTCGCAATTTGATGAAGGGAACAGATCAACGTGATTTCCTGCATTTAATATATTTCACGTCTTATCCATTGGTGCAAAACGACTTCTTTTCCTCAAGCTGTATCCGAATTTCATGAACAAGAATGGTACTGGAATGGCAATTGCTGCGACTCCACCCAAGACTGACATACCTGGGCCAACCCCGATAGCTCTGAACATCGGCCTTACGGCCAGTGGTAGACCACAGGCTAGCAACGAGCGCAGGAAAGTGTTGGCTGCTGTTGCGCTGGCAGCGTAAAGGCCGTAGGTGTCGACCAGGAAATTGATACACTGTTGGAAGATTGAATTGAAGCCGGCACCAATAAACAGCGTAAAGACCAACGGCGCCCAAACAGAGACATTGGCTTGGCCCGTCCACCCGAAGCAAAAAAGACCGAAGGTAAAGATCACGCCTCCAATAGCCATCGGTGGAAGTCGTGCCTCGGGTACTGGCTTGCCGCCAGATTCTCGCACTTTCCGAATATACCGTGGCTGATTGCCAAGGTTTATACCGAGGGCGCAAAGCACACCAATGAACAAGCCAAGGAACGAGCATGCCGACAGCACTGGCGTCAATTGATACTTCTGTGTGAAGACGATCGGAAACACCTCGAGCGTCATGTAGAGAACGGCGTACACGAAAGAAGCGTATAGAGCAATGGCCATGACCATAGGCTCAGTTGTAAGCATGCGAACGGGTCGAGTGAGTTGTTTCGCGACGATTGATTTGAAGTCGACCTTCAGCTCTTCGTGCGGATGGTAGTATCGATTATCTCCTGTCCCTCTTCGCTTCTTCTGTGCCTTTGCCTTCAGCAGTACAGGGGGATAAACTTCGGGGAAGCAGAAGAACGTGAGGGCAAAGACAGAGAAAGCTAGTATAGCTTCAATCCATTCGGTCCAATGCCAGGACAGGTTCTCTGTCAGTGCGGCGCCCACAACGGGTGCTATAGTCGGCCCACCGACAACCATGATTGCGTAGAAGCTTACAGCAGTGCCTCGTGCTTCTCGACTCCAGAAATCACCAAGCGCAGCACTTACATTTGAAACCGAAGCTGACCCGAAAACACCACCAAAGAATCGAGTGACTAGAATCGAAGCAAGGTTGGTGCTTAACGCTGTGCCGATACTGAACAAGCCCAGGCAGAACATTGGTGGTAACATGCTGATCTTCCTGCCCCACACCTCTGATATCGGTGCCCATAGGCAGGGCCCGAGCGCGAACCCAAGCACATAGAGGGAGACATTGAGTACAGTGACTTCCTCGCTAACCCCGAAATCCTGAGCTATTGCTTGGCTGGCAGGGGAGATGATAGAACTACCAAAGGAGGGCGCAAGTGCCAGCAGCCCAAGCTGTACCGTAACCCAGCACTTGAAAGGGAATTTCCAGTTGAATGGATTTTGAGGGTCGTTTTCCTCCCATTCTACCTTGATTCTATTATCCTTCTGACTCTCAGCGTCTTGACCTTGTTCTTGTTTCTCTAGATCGGGAGAACCATTATTGACGCCCTGCTCATCCTCCACGTTCGTCATGCTGCTAGCATATGAATCGTGACCACCTCCTGGACCGTCCTCCATACTGTTGGTGGTGTGTGACAACCATCACTCTATAGGTTCAGAAAAGAGTGAAGACATACTATAAAAGATCGGATAGATCCTGCACAATAGCGATGGCGAGAAATCAAATGACGAATGGACTTGCTGAATCGTACACATTGTACGAAGCCGGACTCCCGGACCGAGAAGGGCTCCTGAAAGCTTGGTATGAGAGGTGGAGTCTTTATCGCCACTGGACGTGACGATTGGCTGTATTTGGTCTACCATGAACATTACGTTCGTGGACGTCGAAGCGTGCATGAACGTCCCGCCAAAATAATGCGTCGTATCTCACCCACTATTCTCGAAAGTCAATACAAGAGGTTTGTTCAGATTACTACAAAAGCATCTAACGTTGATCTTCCTCGACCTTAGCTAGCCAAGCCTCAAAACACGTCCGGCAACAAGCCCGAGGCTCATTGAAGCACTCCTGTTCGTGTTCGTCACATTCATAATCAACTCCCCTGCCATACGGATCTTCCTCGATTTCACGATCACCTACTATATCCAGCTCTTATCAATGCCTATTCTATGTACTACCACCCATTGTCATCTGTTTGGATTATGGTAACTAATTTGGGCTTGTTTGAGAAGTGCCACAGAAAAGGACGGTTCGCCACAAATCTTGCGACACAAAGAGCTGTAGGTTGCTGCAACCCAGGCACAGCTTTTTATCGGTCTGGCAATTCAACCATTTGCAGACAGAAGTGAAGAGCTTATATTATCACTAATACGAGCAAGTCCACCAAATGCATCAACACAGTTAGCAACAGTCCAAATCTCAGCATGTCAAGTCGACCTTCGGGTTGCTTGTGGCCAGCTATAACTCAGCATAATTGATGTGGGAAACCACATGGCCCATCAAAAATTTATTTTACGAGGAATAAATTCCAAGTTTCTCCTTCTTGGCTTCCTTCCACCAACTATCGGCATTCTCTGGTATACCCTGCCTTTGTATACCCCTTCTGATCTCACGCTTGTGCTCGGTGCTGGTACCATATCTTGCATCACGGTCTTTCATAGCCTCATCAATATCACGCTGCTCGAATTCTGTAAGACTGCCCATCAGTCGCGGCATACCCAATGGCAATTCATCACCTCTATCGACCTGCCAGAAGTGGAAAATCTTGCCATACCAACCCACAACCTCAGCGAGTGCCTCCGTCTCGAGCTTCTCCCACTTGTCCTCCTGACCTCGGTGGGATTGTGGTGTTGGTAAGATGAGCATACCACTTTGCACCTCAAATTCGTGGCTGTGCCATAGTTTCTGCTCGTCTTCTGGAAGCTGTAGGTAGCGATCCTTCGGAATCATGTACTCCACACCAATAAGTCGTGCGTCAGGCTTACAGGAGTCGTATATTAGACACTGTCTCAAGTTCTTGGACTGATGAGAGCAGAAGTGGTATGACTCCACCGTTCGCACTTCACCTCGTCGTGCTTCATCGGTGTATATGTGTAGCGCGTTCAGAAACTCACAGACGTTGTGCAATGGTTTCAGTTCTGGGTCGATTGTGCCTCTCACGTGTGTTTGTATGCCTAGGTATAAGAGCCACGACTTGATCCATGCGGTTGGGCTGAACTTGAGGAGTTGTGACGCAACATTGCTGATTCCACCCGCTACAACAGACATTGTGAAAAGGTAGCGTAGACGACGTGTTGGACTTTTAAGGTTAATGTTGATTAGTCTATAAAGATTTAATACTGCTCTATGTATATTAAACAAGCGCTACGTCATCGACGCGGACCACTTTTCCGGCCACACTATAGTGTGTATTCCTTACATCCACAATGCCAATTCCTTCTCAGTCCATTCGTACAATCTATCAGAAAGGCTTGCGTCTCTTGACTGTGCTGTCTCAAGCTTACCCTTCTTTGCAACAGGTACGTAGTAAGCGCCATCTTCAAGATTCTGGCGAGCTGTGGTAGCTGCCCATACCTGATTCCAGCAGCCTTGCTCAACTGGTGTCCAACCTCCATCCATAGGGACCATGAACCGCAATGGAAGCATGGTTAGCTGCGATGTGCTTGCAAAAAGATCGGTCTTGACGTAGCCAGGATGAATGCTGACTGTTTTGATTGTTGGGAAACGCTTTGCAAGTGCTTGAGCGTATGACAAATTCGCGAGCTTGCTTTGACCATAACGACCCCATTTGCCTCCCGGAACCATGCCGCCGAGACTGGCTTGATCTGTCTTCAGGGTGGCAAAAGCGAAGCCTTCTGTTGGAGCCTGCTTGTATGCAGTAGATGAGAGATTTATGATTCGAACGTCCGAGCCTGGCTGTTCTGCAGTCTTCAGCATAATCGGCAGAATTATCTTGGTGAGAAGTGCATGCCCAAGGTGGTTCGTGGCAAACTGGATCTCATAGCCGTCCTTGGATTTGCCAGGAGGAAGGGCCATGACACCAGCATTGGCGATGAATACGTCGAGACGATCAGTCTGAGCTAGCAAGGACTGTCCAGCTTGACGCACTGAGCTCAAGTCGGTGAGGTCGCATTGTATGAAGGTGACCTTGGTTTCAGGTGATGCTTCTTTGACCTTTGCTATAACAGCTTCCGCTTTCTTGCTGTTCCGGCCACTGAAGAAGATGTGCGTTGGTCGTTTGGTGGCTAATAACGAGATAGTCTGGGCTCCTAGACCTGCTGTGCCGCCTGTGATGAAGAAGATGCGACCAGACAAGTCAGCGATGTCTCTGGGGTTGAATGTGGTTGAGGACATTGTTATTATTTCTTTGTAATTGAGAAAGTTCTGGAGCTAGTTCTGTTCAAAGCGCTTTGTTGATTGATATTATGCTGTTAAGTTATCGTGCTGGACATGACTTTGGATTGAGTAAGGACTGGACATATACACGTATCACCACGAACGCTAACGCTGTTCATGGTGTCGGAGCTATCAATTAGGGTGAAGGCAAGCTCGGACGTCTTCATGCAAAGTTGCACCGGATCGAATGTGATTGAGCTGTCCCCTCTTTGCAAAAGTAAATATGAGAGTCTTGCGGCCGCATCAAAAAGACTGGGGTCGAGTTTACGGCGGAGAACAACCTTAGCTCCTGCTCGTAGACTAATCTCGAAAGAGGAGATGACGTCAAATCTTGATCGTGCTCTCGACCCGTTCTTCCATAGGTTTTCAAAGAGCGGCCGTAACTTTCCAACTCAAACCACTCGTGCAGACTCTAGACATTCTAACGAAGTGATCTCTGAAATGCTGCACAGCATTGAGGTCGTTGAATAAGTGATTGAAACCTCTGTGCCACCCCACGAGGATCTTGTTGAGAAGAGCTTCTATACGTCATTTTCAGGCAGTTGATCATTCGAGTCATGTTGATGCCGTGTCTATCGTGAGTGAAACTCGAACAATTCCACACGAGTGCTTCTCTTGCGACTATACATCTCGGCTGTTGTCGTGCATAGTAGACATCCTCAACAACTATAACAAATACCAGCCCCAAAGCCAATCGTGGCTCTCCCACAGTCCATCCTTTTCCTTTTCCAATTAAATCACACCCCTCGCTTCCTCTATAGATAATGTTTAAGAAGAGACCGCAAATCAAGAATCTCTCGCCGCTGAAAACCTCTGAAAGACGCAAATTAGCAGACCAGATACGGAAAGACTACTCATTACCAGAGCCACAGAACGAGAGCTCTAGCGAACAAAATGGCGAGCAGACGTCACAGCCACAGACACTTACAAGTATAAGAAATGCTCTGTTGCCAGATCCTACGTCGTGGGCGAAGTTCACAACCACCCACGGGTCAGGATCGTCTCAAATATCAGGCACAATATATGTAGGAGCACATCCAGGGCAGGAAGAGCGCGTTCTGTGGTTTCAGATAGGCAAGGATGATAGACTCATACCTACTGTCTATACGTTATGGCAGAACCCAGGTCTGATACCGCTTTTACATATAGGTGAATCTATAGTTGCAAAGCTAAAAGGAGGTGCCGATCTCTTTGCGCCCGGATTGATCAAACCACAGCGCGGATTCGACGAAAAGGCTGTAAAGAATGCCGTCGTGGCTGTAGCAGGACATGCGACAGATACTGTGCCGCGATGGGTCGGCATAAGCAAGGTCGATATTCATACACTGGGTGATGATGCGAAAGGCACTGCCGCAGAAGGCTTGCACTGGGAAGGCGATGAAATCTGGTCATGGAGTGCCATGAACAAGGGTGGAGTGCCTGCGCCTAGTGCGATAGAAGGATGGCCAGGATTGACAGCAGGGTTGGAGGAGGACGTAAACAGTTTGGGTCTCGAAGACGACGACGACGATGGACCTGAAGGCGAGCATGTTACTGGAGGCGTGAATATAGTAGATTCTGTTCCAGTTGCAGAGCGTGAGGTAGAAAACCATTCAGCGGAGGCCTCGGAAGAGCGTATACCTACCACGAAAGAGGTTGATGATGCGTTCAAGGAAGCATTTGTATATTCGCTATATTCAGCAAAGAAGAACAACCCAGGCGAGCCGCACGGACTCGACTTTCCCTTAACAGCATCATATCTGATTGCAAATATGATTCAGCCACATCTACGCCATCAATCGACCCATTACAACATCAAGAAGACCTCATGGAAGAATGCTAAGAAATTTATTAAATACCTCGATAAGGAAAAATTCATCAAGTCTAAAGACCGCAATGGTGGTGAAACCGTTATTCTCGACATCGATTTCAACGATGAAGCAGTCAAAACCTTCCAGCCCTACCGACTACCGAAGCCAAAGGTAACGATAGATCCAGCCGACGATACCGGTGACAGCACAAAGGACGCAGGCACCGACCAGTCTCTTAGCCAAAAGCTGATATTGCAAACATACTATCGTGCTTCCGCGAAACTTGTCCCAGAGCTCCTACCGAGTAAGACACAATTTTTCACGGCTCAACAGGTTGTGCAAGCTGTTAAGACCTACATCGAAGACAACCCAGATTTGATCAACGAGTCAAAGAAGCGGTACGTCAAGCTCAACCCATTTTTGGCAAACAATGTTCTAGGATCGAATTCGCGCCAAGAAGACACGAAAATACTGGCGGCAGGAGAGATCGGGAGAGATACACTCAGCCGCCGTATACTAGACGACGACCATCTGTGCGTACCGCACTGGCTCTTATTACGGAACGAACAGACTCTAGAATCGGATCCGACACTAAAGCCGAGAGCTGGACAACCACCACATGTGATTCTCACCGTCGAGCGACGTGGCGGGAACAAGGTCGTTACTGCGATTGCAGGACTAGAGCACTTCTTCATCAATCCACATCTGATACGGCCTGAATTGCAGAAGAAGTGTGCTGGTAGTGCTAGCGTTGGTCAACTTGTAGGCGGCAAGCCGGGCATGCTTGAAGTGCAGGTACAAGGTGATCAGAGAGCGGTCATCGAGAAGGATGTGCTAGGCAAACGAGGAGTCAAACCTGAATGGATCGAGGTTATAGATAAGACGAAGAAGAAAGGCAAGAAGTAAATAGCTCAGTGTACCAGATCTTGTGCATAAAGCGCAAGGGCGACCACGACTATGCAGGAGGCTCTGCCCTCTCGGGAAATAATTCTGCTATATTATTTCGTTCCAAAATGTTTGCGTCGCTTGAGAAATTCCGGAGAACAACCAGTATTGAGATCTTCAACCTCGACCCCTTTCCATTGTGCCAATGTGTTATGTGCAGCCGACTCGTCGAACGACACGCGAGGCCGCTTTCGCCGGGTCAACATTCTATGCCTGACTAGCGCAGCTGCTTCACGCAACGCTTCAATCCGAGTGACCCTTCCGCGAGGAGAGTGCACATCCGCCTCGCTTTCATGATCAACGTCAGATCGTGGCGTAGCTACTTCGATCGTATCTCCCTCGCCTTCAACTGCACCCTTGTCAGTACCTGAATCAAGTTTAGGTGGATGGTTTGACTCGTCAAGTGATGTGGGTACGTTTGGGGAAAATGCTCTTTGTACACCAGGCCGTACTTCCTGCCAGCTGAAGTCAAATAGAGGTGTTTCCACTCTTTTATACCTGACCCTCGTCTTCGCTGGTACTATTGCAGGCTGCGCAAGCCTTTCAGGGGCGTTCATAATTACATTTCCTGTGTTAAGAGCGGCGTCCTGCTTCGATGGCAGACTCCTTGCCCTGAGACATCTAGTAGTAGACCTTAATTGTGGTAATTCATCCTTCGTCGTTCTCTTGAGGTGCTTTTCGTGACTCATTCCATCTGGATCGAAGACTATACCAGCAGCTGGGGCAGGAAATTGAAATTCTGCTGGCCAATATCTGTGATCGCCGCAGTCGAGTGATGATCGTTTGCGTTTGTTCGTGTTGATAACCATGAACCGTTGTGACATAGCCCCATTGTCCTTGTCTCTATCAATAGTTGGTGAGTGTATTTCAGTCTCATTGTCGATATCAGACGCGGCTTCGTTGTCACAGCTTGAGTTATTGATGCTTTGTGCTTGACGGCTCTTGACGTGCTCTTCAGACTCTTGCAGGTCCGTCAGAAATGTCACGATCTTGGACTGCGTAGTAATTGGAGTGTCTGCTTTCGCGCCCTCGAGCGTCAATCTCGACCCTAAGTCATTTTTGATGGAAGGGGTTGTTGCGGGATTCTCTGCTTGAACAGTCTCTGAGCGGTCTCGAGTAGGACCTTTGTCTGTTTCGCTACTACTCGATGTACCTGCAGGTTTTGAATTAGCAGGCTCAACGCTTGTGTGCTTGAGAGAGGGATGCATGGGAACGTCAGTGTCAGACTCAGGGGGTGTTGGAAAATGCCACTTTGCTGAAATCAATACTTGCTCATCACCCAAGCCAGAAGACACATGAGCGACCGGAGACCATCTCTGCTGTGCAGGTGTTGAGTCACTTAAGTACCGGAGACAGTTCTGCTTTGAGGATTCGCAGACGCCTTCTATAGCCATAATTCCAGAAGCTGTTCCAGCTCCTCGTTCTTCTACAGCTTCGTCACTAGACACTGATGCTGTTTCATCAACGGCGTGGTGTCGCTACGCTGGTGACCACTTGTTAGCAGAACTACCATGTGTCAGTCCCAGCCTGTCCTCAGCTTGAGGCTGTGCTCCATTGCTGCTCTGTTCTGATGAATTGTTGCCAATCATCCAATCCGAGACACCGTCGCGGTCTGCAAGATGCATACTTGGCGATGCGCTGATGTTGTTAGTGTGGTTATCAAACTCATCGTCACTCAAGACGATAAGGTCGAGCTGCTGCAACGCTAACGACCTCGACGTCCTTCTGGACAACGGCTGTGATCTGCTGATACAGGCATGTTATCAGAAGCTTAAGTCATCGAAGCTGTGCTGCGTAGACCTTGTCAATGTCAGAAACAGCAGATCCAACAATTCGCCTACAGATTCATAATTGACCAGAATCGAGCTTGTGATTGTTCGCAATAAGTACGAAACACGGCTCGAAGACTCCTTTCTCGGTCATTAATTGATTCACTTACTTATTAGTCCCATCAGAGTGACAAAGGTGAAAGTGACAAGTAAGTGGTTTTCTAGGCTCGTGCCTGCCCTGGTGAATTTGCGAGTCCTGCTCAGCACTCGTTGCGTGCACGTCATAGCTCTTGCGCTTTATCGGTGTTCATCGTGAGAACCGTAAGGTCGTAGATATTTTAAACCCATCCTGTCTTCCAACATATTGTCCAATTTCAGTTATTTTAGACATGTTTGTGCTCACGACAGACGCTCTTTGACCAATATAAGGCTGAACTCGGGGTTCGCTGACACCATGATAGTCAGTACCCACATATGCAGTATCGAATACGAATTATCTAGCTTGTCGGTAAGCACGTTGTGGGCAGTGTCTCGTCTTCAAGAAGTGATCCTCAAATGTTCTAAGACACCAGTACTTCATGCTGACGGCGGAGCATTATTGAAAGTTGTGCCCTGTCTCTTGTCCCACGGATCCGACACCCCGGGATTGGCCTCCTTCCATTGAGCAATCTTTGCTTCCAAGTCTTCAAGGCTGTCCTGAAAAGCATCTCGAACAGGCTCTGTCCTCACCTCCCACACATCTTCGCTACTAGGCCCCGTCTTGTATCTGATAGCTTTCTTTCGGTAGTGATCCTGAATAGCGCTTACACGATCCTTCTCCTCCCAATTTCTTGTTCTCATACAGAGCCAGAAATCGGACCAATGATTTTTGCAGCTCCGGAATTCGCCATAGCGATAGACATTGACGAATTGACCACCAAAGCTCTGGCAGAACATGGCATAGTCCAGTGCAGACCGACAAGACAGTTCGCCTGGGTAAAGTGCATCAGGAGAAATATCTGCCGGCAGGGGCGTAGATTGGACTTTGCCTTCCTTCTTTGCTTGCGTACGCTGCTCTGAAGCTTTGGTCTGCTCGAGCTCAATCTCTTTTAGTAATTCTGCGAAATCAAGACTTGCTTGTTCTTCTCGCGATAGTTCTTGCTTGATTGGTGCTGGGAGAGTTTCTGCCTTGTATTGTTGGATAGGGCTCGGTCTACTGATGGAATCTTCTCGAGTTTGTTGCGATACACCAGACGATCCGAAGGGCCACCACATTGCTACCGTCGTTCAGTGATACTAAAACCACGCTTCGATGTTGGGTGACAGCTCCTTCAATCCTCGACCTAGGTCATAATTTTCTGTTCCCAATTCGGAAGTCGCGTCTACAATGACCTCATACGACGCGTTTTCTCGAAACCTGGAAAGTGCAGTCGAGAGGGGATGCGCCTACCTCGATACCAGCTGCAGCTCATGCTGTTAGTAGACGTGACAATCATATGAAACCTCGAAAGAACTGATTGCTTCTATCGCGCTTGCCAATGATAACCACGATGCATCGTCGATACTAGCAGATGCTGCCCTTTCGAAGCCTGCTGCGCCAGCAGCCTCAAGCTGTCGGTATTATACATACACGGCATACTCACCAGCTAGCATTGCGCAGGTATCCTTTTCCTACTCGTGCGCTCCGCGTTACCAGCAAGAGACACGAGTCCACGCATACGAATCAAAGTGATGCAGGAGAAGATGAAACCGGACATATTAACACAGCGCCAAATGAAGGAATTCTGTTCTTTGACAATATCTTCCCGTTAAGGTTACAGTGGCTCACTCGAATACCCTTCCTCGATGCTTCGACCGTAATCAAGGCGTACAGAAAGGTCAATAGCCCACACATAGCCCTTGCAGATCCAACAGGGATAATCGATCGAGCTCTACCGACTAATCTGCCAATCAAGGTCTTATCTATTTTACCCAGGCTACGTGAAGGTGGTGCATATGTGAAGTTCCAGCATGAAAACAGCATCACCGCGGAAGAGCTTGAAGGCACGATCAAGGATTATCTGAAACATAAACCAATCCGACCATGGTTCAACCCATTGCGACGGGTGCGGACTTTCC
This sequence comes from Pasadenomyces melaninifex, assembly GCA_022813495.1. Taxonomy (NCBI): domain Eukaryota; kingdom Fungi; phylum Ascomycota; class Dothideomycetes; genus Pasadenomyces; species Pasadenomyces melaninifex. Next base: position 13,343 of record JAKLMI010000248.1, read on the forward strand.
TGGTCAAAGGGAGGCCATGGATCGAAGATCTATATCGCTTACCAAGCCAAAGAGTTAAGGTCGAGTTTCTTCCTACTTCACCAGAGGCAAGCGCTGCAGAATTGACTCAAGAAACTCTGTATTCGCTCTTCAGACGCTATGGTACCATCCTCGAAATGGTTTCGCAACCTTCTGATTCGAAAATTGCTCCACGCTATGCCTCTATTGACTTTTCACGTGTAAGATATGCGACGATGGCGAAAAATTGTATGCATGGCTTCGTCTTGGTCGAAGAGGCAGGTGGTGGCAAGAGTGGTACTCTTTTGAAGCTGAGCTATGAGCCAAAAGCAAGAGCCAAGTGGTTCAAAGACTGGATCTCAAGCCACCCAAGAATAGTGATCCCGATTGTGGCTGCACTCATAGCTGGTATTTCTGTCTCCATCTTCGATCCGATCAGAACCTGGAGTATCAGGCTGCATATCACACACGGTCTACATCTTGAACAGAACAAATATGTTCAATGGATCATGAAGCAGCTCAGCCGGGGCTACGATCTGGTGCGTCTTGGATCTAAGAAGTCTGAAGATGCGAGCCTGAATGAGATATGGGAGGATAGACATGCTCAGATGCAACAGCTGAAGACCTGGATGTCGGAAAGTGCCGACACGTTTATTGTCATCCAAGGACCTAGAGGTGCAGGAAAGAAGCAACTAGTGGATCAAGCACTGACTGGCATGCCTTATAGACTCGTTATCGATTGTAAGAAGATACAAGAAGCACGTGGCGATAGCAAGACCATAAATGCGGCTGCAAACGAGGTCGGCTACAGACCAGTGTTCTCCTGGATGAACTCATTCAGCAGTATGATTGACTTGGCAGCTATGGGCACGATTGGTACGAAGACTGGTTTTTCGGAAACAGTCGAAAATCAGCTGGTTAAAATCTGGACCAACACTACATCCGCCTTGCGTGGCCTTGCGCTCTCTAATCGCGACAAGCGAGATCGAGACGCTGGAATGCCAGATGACGAGTGGCTTGAGGCACATCCTGAGCATCGTCCTGTCGTGGTAATTGACAATTTCCTGCACAAGAGCAGTGAGGCTGGTGCTGACATGGTCTACGACAAGCTGTCTGAATGGGCAGCAAATTTAACATCGCAGAACATCGCCCACGTGATATTCTTGACTACAGATGTTTCCTTTTCGAAGTCCTTATCAAAAGCACTGCCAGATCGTGTCTTCAGGCAAATCTCGCTTGGTGACTGCTCGCCCGAGGTGGCTAAGAAGGTAGTCGTTAGACATCTTGACGGAGACGCTGTCACGCCAGAAGGTGAGCCAAAACTTACACGATCCAAGCTTCGCGATGATCTTGACGAGCTAGATGGTGTTATTCAGGTTCTTGGTGGGCGTCTGACGGATCTGGAGTTCCTGGCTCGTCGCATACAGGCCGGTGAGACGCCAGGCCGTGCTGTCAAGCAGATCATCGAACAATCAGCTTCCGAGATCTTGAAAATGTACTTGCTAGATGCTGAGAAGACTTGGACGCCGCAACAAGCGTGGACGTTGATCAAAGAACTCGCGAACAATGAAGAGCTCAAATATAATGAGCTGCTGCTGAACGACATGTTTGCAAAGAATGGCGAGCACGTGCTGCAGGCGCTCGAACAAGCTGAAATGATCAGCATAGCTTCAGCTAACGGTCGACCGAATAAGATCAAGGCTGGAAAGCCAGTCTATCTAGCTGCATTTCAATACCTGACCGAAGATGATGTCTTGCGTAGCAGGATGGATTTGAGCATACTGGCGCAACTTGCAGC
>JAKLMI010000249.1:0-19928 GCA_022813495.1 Pasadenomyces melaninifex
ACCAGCCAGCAACTCGCCTGCTCCACGGCGAAAGGCATCCTCGTTTCTCGAAACGTTATATATTGCTCTTTGCTGGACAGGTCTACGGGTAGTCACCTGAAGAAAGACTATTGGTTTGTCCTCAAGAACCATGGCCATGGACACTAGCAACACCACCCAGCCGCCACTTCACGGCTCCTGCTTCTGTAAAGCAATAACATTCACCCTTTCGACTCCTCCACAGATGTCTTATATCTGCCACTGCACAAATTGTCGTCGAACTACTGGTTCCAGCTTCAACCACACATCCATATTCGCCGAATCAGCTGTCACGATTTCGGACCCGAACAATGCTCTACGCACATTCGGTGATGAAGACAGCACAAGACGAAAATTTTGTTCGATATGTGGAACGAGGCTGTTCATCTCGTTCAGACCGTCGATTGAGATGGCGAGAGGGAAGGTGAGTATACCTGTTGGTACCATCGAGGATAGCTGGAAGGATGAGAGATTCAAGCCGACTCATGAAGGGTATTGTGCCAGACGGGAAAGTTGGATGCCGGACATGGATGGGACGATACTACTTGAGGTGAGTCGACTTGTGAACGAAGTTGTTTGTGCTGACTGGTGCAGATGGATATGACTGGTGCGAAGACTGCTAGGAGGGATGCTGCTACGTAGCATGAAGAAACTCGAATGTTAGCAAGCAAACGAGCTGCCGTCCCTGCGAGGCAACGTCAGTGTTGCATATCTAATACGAACACATCTTGTCGCAGTTTGTCGACGTGGCTTTGTCTTTTGCATATCGTACACTTTCTGCTTGAGCCACAAGACAGCTAAGATGGCTGCCTGCCCTCTGTTGTTCTGTTCATACGCAAGATGTCGCGAAATCTCTCATTACGCAAACCTCACAAATACATCAACAGTCACGTCTCAGCCGCAACCTACGCAACAGGTCAGACTCATGTTTCATGGTGCGAACGAGCATTCCTCGTCCAACGTAAATAAATCAGTAATATCCACATCAATCAGCATCGATATCACAACCACATATCACACAATACACCCCTGAACTCAGAACAATTACCAAATTACGAATACCCTCTCGTTACGAATTACCTGACTCAACTATGCCTCCACGTGGCGCTTACGATACAACTGGTGTAGTCAAGGACGGTCCTCCTCCTGCAGGCCCAGATTCAAAGCCTACATCTGACAAGTGAGACGCTCGAACATGTCATTGACATTTCGCAAGTGTGAGTCCGATTGTACGGAACCAAAGAGTTTGCTGACGTTGGTGACAGCATGATATATCAACCAAGGTTTCGCGGCATCACATAACGTGCTGTCTGGGATGTATGTCGGAGTATTCGCCATCCTTCTGGCAAGGATCTTATGAGCTTGAGCATTGTCGTCAGCTAATACTGGCTTCTGGCAGACAATAAACATCGTCTTGTGCTTACGTGTTTCCCATTCCGTCTTGCGTGTGCTCTACTCTCTGCTTGCGTCCATTCTGTGTGATTATCCATGTTTCAAGTTTTATCTCTCTTGCAAACCGCTCGGTTGACTCTTCCCACCAACGCGGACCTGTCTATATAGTAGATCTCAATTTCCTCTCATTGATCCTCTTTCTTCCTAATCAATCCATCCATATCCGATCTTACTTACCACCTCTCCAGAACAAAATCAAGATCTACTATATCAAATCACACTGCGAATCAAACACAATGGCCAATATGATCGACACGGTCTCAACCACAACTACCACTGTCGATATGGGTCGCGGTGTGTACGACACAAGCGGCACCGTCAAGGTAGCTGGGCCAGCACGACCACCTCCTAAGGGAGGCAAATAGCTGCTCGAACTTGGAAGAGCATAATCCGAATATGCTTCAGCTATCACCCCATTAGCTACGCAAGATGCTGTCCCAAGACACGGTATAGGAGGTAGAGCTCGGATCAAACATCATAAGTCATAGCATTTGATTATCTAGCTGGTCTTATCTCATCAACACATTTGATATCGTTAAATCATCTCACGTACAATCCTAGTTGTAACAATATTCTTCAAAACACGCCGTACATCCAGCCGGCAGACTCTCACCACTCTTCTTCATTATACCACAAGCCAAGCACAAAGGCCAGTCCGCCTTTCCACCGTAATTCGCTATCTGAACACCATTGCTAACCATACCTTGCGTCTCGTTTACAAAGTACTGAATCTTGGTCGTTGGTTCACCACTAGGATAGATAAAAGGGTAATTCGGGATGAAGATGATTGTAATCGTGTCGTTGCTGTTACACCCGAAAAAGGTAGGGTTCTGATTCAGGTGCTCGTTGACGAAGACATCTGGGCTAGGTATGAATGGCATAGTCGTAAGACCAGCTGCAACAGCTGCCTGGTAGGTATGGACGATCTCACTTCCATTGGGAAAGTTCAAGGCTGTATCTGCAGAATTGTCGTTGACGATCAAGACATCGATGTCGCGGTGAAGGAAGGGCCAGATGGGATTACCCTGGAAAGCGACGCCTACACCACCGTCCACAAGCTCAAGTGTCTTTTGTGCTGCGACGTGTGGTGAGGATGGGAAGTTTTGGAAAGGATTTGGGTAGAGGCCGAATATTCCGTTTTCTGGCACGCCTGGCTGGCCAGGGGCAGTGAGATATGCGAGATTCTCGACGAGAGCCAGGGAGGTTGCGTCGGAAGTCATGTTGGCGGGAACAGCGCTGCAAGCTGCCGCGAAGACATTCGAAGATGTGCCGAGGACGTAGCCTAGCTGATCGTAATGAGTGACACATTGGCCGGTTGGTTGTCCATTGGAGAAGCTCGTTCCAAGGTATTCTGTTGAGACAAAAGCGTCTACACCAGCGTCCCAAGATCCAAATTCGTATGGATGGAACTCGTATTGAGTTGCATTTGGCTGAGGTATACATACGCCATTGATAGTGAGATCGGATCCAAGAGCTGTGATGATTGGGTATGGTGCATTGTACGAGGAAAAGTTCGAGTCTGCAGCAATCCCGCTCATGGTGTCCTGCACACCACCATCAGAGCCGTAAAGAAGACTCTCGCTCAAGATACGACCCCATGGGTCGATGATCGAACCCTCGAAGCCGGCAGTCTCTTTGGCTTTTACGTCTGCCTCGATTTGATTGTATATCGGACGAGCAGCCGACGAGACTAGAATCTCCGGAACAAGCAAGCTGGCTTGAAGACCTGGCTCCCATAGATTGGCTTGAAGTGAGGAGATAGTAGGATAGTCGTTGCCAGCGATCGAAGACAACAGCCATGAACCTCCAGACAGACCAGCATGATACGTCATTGCTTGATACAGACCACTGACAGCGGTCTTGTTCGCTTCGCGACCATCAAAACCTTTGACTACACCTCCACCTGACAATTGAGCACGGTAGCCACCACCGCTGGAGGTCAGACCGATGACAGGTGCTTTGCCGCATTTCTGCCAGTTCGACCATTGAGGACCGCCATTCCAATTACCCCAGCTACCTGAACCAGCTTGGAAACCACTATCGATGCCCTTCAACCATGTCTCTAGAGCTTGACTAGCCTTCTGGTATCTTTGGCCTATGTAAGCCGCTTCAGCAGATGAGATACCGTTGGCTTGCCTTACGAGAGGTGTCGAAGGGCATGTTGTAGTTACTGGAGCGTAACCACTTGCTTGTCGTCGAGTTGGTGCAGCATTACTTGCGTAAGCTTGAAGCAGCAATAAAGCTGTCAAGGACGAGGTCAACATGGCTACGAAGGCTGATGCTCTATACTCGATATCCTCAGAACAAAGACATGGAAGCTGACGACGACTTCCGTAAAGCTATATACGTAGCTGTGCACAACTGTGCAGCCACGTGGGCCAGGTACAAGCTGTTAGGCTCTAACATGCGAAAGGAAAGGCGCCATAGCATGATACCTGCTCGTGAGTTTGTCGATGACAGCTGTTGATCCAAATAGGGAAGGTCGACTCTGCCGAGATGGTGTTAGGCGACCTTTTAGGCGGGTATTGGTGGAGACTGACGGCTTTCTGGCACCTCTAACCTCCACACGAAAAGAGATGGCTGGCTCTGTTCTCTCTGACCTCCAAGTTCAGCTCCGTCCGGCATGGGTTGCTTGAACCTACGAAGCGAGGTCGACATGGCTACCAGGTATCAGCCGGCATATCTTAATAATCATGATGGAAGCAAAGCTCGGGTGCCATCTGTAGTATGTGCACCAGCTCGCATCTCCCAGCTGACTGCTTTTGTACAGCATGAAGCTAGCAGCTTGAGCTTGTAGCTGCCAATGGATACACACATCGCGAATGTTCTGCATTTGAGGTATTTTGAGAATATTGAGCTTGTCGTATGTGTTAGCGACGTAGACAAAGTGATATTGGAAGATGCGCTGAAGGATTTCAGCTGGTAGGTCGTTGATTTGAGGCATCTCCAGGTAACAGCTTGAGCTTCTGGAAGCGGTGCTCAAGATCTTGATAGGGAGTGATTTGTGTTCACGATGTCGCTGATCACGATGCAATAATCCCGAAGTGTTGACTGCGAGGCACGTCGCGACATGAATTGTCCGTCAGCATCGAGGTCGAGCAAGAGTGTCAGAAAATCGCGTAGTCGAGTATGAAACGAGCATGCTTGTAGGACACCAAATGTCTTGGCATAGTCTTCTTTCCTCGCTGTAGATCGACTCCTACCTTACAATAAGTTTGAGCAGTGAGTGATAATTAAGGATGTCGCTAAATCTGTAAACTTGAGTTCGCTAATGGGACTAACTCCTTCTCAGCATTCTGCAGTCAAGCATAAGACAAGATTGGCCTTCAATACTTCGCTCTGCAAGCCGCGTTCGCAGCATCACGTTCATAATGCGCTGTCGTGCAGCGACACTTTCACCATCAAGATACGCTCAAAGCAGCAGCCCTGGAAAGGCGCAGTGTCTAGCTTGTGGCTACATCTGATCTTGACTCCTCCCGATTACGTGAGTATGATTCCCTCACAAGCACGAGTCGTTCATAGAGATTGGGTCAAGACATCCTTACATTCGCATGTTTACCTACAATTGATATTGGGGTCGAACTTCATTGCCCTTCTGTGCATCGACTCCTCTGATCCTCAGATCGACGGATGCGTCCAATCTCTACTACTTAATCTTGGCCAGCCCCAGCAATTATCAGGGATACCTCATCTGGTTCATTGTCTGCGGTTGACGAGTACTGACGATATCTACCAGCGAAGTCGGGACGCTCTACAATACGTGCCCTCGTGTGCATCCGCGAATATGAGTGTGGAGTGAACGCTGGACGATCAGGTGGCAAATGATCGATAAACCAGATTGAGTCAAAAAATGCACCAATGGTCTCGTGAGCGTATTTAACATAAGCGTGACAACCTGGAGAAGCCATCACCAAGTCTCGCTGCTGGATGGTAACGTAGTCGCCAATCACAGCGAGCACTCGGAAATCGCTTTCGTCGTCGACCAGCACCGGGAAGACAATATCTTCAAGACCACAATCCGTAATATAATTTGCAAGACCGAGATAGAGATCGCGTACCGTGCAAGACGGATATGTCTTTATCAAATACAGGAATATCGCAGCCTCTATCTTCAATGATGGTGGTAGGTTATCGAATATCCTGCCGTACATGTCCTTTACTTCGGACGGCATAGCTGTCACTCGGGCACGTAAGTCTGACACCGTGATGCCTTGGAGAATCCCCTGAAGTAGCTCATCTGTAGCCATCCTAGCCCATAAGAAGTTGCCACGAGCATTTTGACATATTATATCGGACAGTTCTTGCGATAATTTTGCACGTGAGTCAACACGTGTGCTTACCCACGCCGATTCTGTGTACCTTCGTATGCTGTTTGCGTTGTGCTCTTGCATCGTCAAATGTGGGAATCGAGACAGACAATGGACGAAAGCTGGCTCCGAGCGGCTAGCCAGGCACATTTTCATATCCGTTCGCATCTGAAGATTCAGAATGATATCGAGTAGACTTTTATGCGAGCCTGTATACTCATCCAGGCCGTCTATAAATGCGCAGATCTTCCGCTGCGCCGACCTCATATAGTCGCAGAGTATCTCGACGTATTCAGCCAGCCTGACTTTGGACTTTTGCATCATCTCGAGCTCATGCAGTTCAACAGATGATATAAATTCCTTACACTGTTTGGCGATCTGGTACAGCAGAGACCTGACCATGCCTTCTGTATTATTTGCAATGTCTTTACCTTCTCGAAAATCGAAATAGAAATGGATGATCAACCAAGTATGTCCTTCGTTCTGCAGCATTTTCGCGGTCTCCCTGTGCTCGGCAATATACTTCATCAATGTTGATTTACCGGAACCAGGTTGACCAGTAATCCAGTAGCAGCTACTTTCAATTTGACCTAGCCATACGGCAAAATCAGTATCCCATATCCAGTTCAGAGTTTCAGCTGATACTGTTGTGGTTCCGATCTGTTCTGTACGATTTCGCATGCCATCAAAGTAGAGAGATTTGAGGATAAGGTCGCGATGAACTCGTTCTGTGATATGGCCGCTTGACAGACCGAAGTCCAGCCCTTGAGCATTGCCCAAGATGACACGAGCATTGTCGCTGATGTTGACGACTCCGTATGTATTGCCTTGGACATGGTTCTGAGATTTTAACGTGTGACCCAGATCTGTTCGTATCGGTGTCACATCGTCAACACACCCCGTAGTCGCTTGCACCTCGTCGGGGTCTTGCTCGGCGAGCCTCGGTAGTTTTTCGTGACCTGCATCAATCGTCTTCTTGTGCCGAAGCCTATTTATCAATGACCTCGTGACCGAGCTCATGGAGATGGTTGATAAGCTTTGTTGTAGCCATGTAGCACGTTGTATACAATGTTGGTCACGGGCCTCACCTTCGCAGACATGCCGTCAACGTGAACTGCGGCAGTGAACCTTGAGTCTGCATGGTGCATTATCCCGCTGCGCCATCGCAGCTGGAGGCAGTCAAGCGAAGCTCGACATTATTGGACCTAGAACGCTGACTAGGGTCTGCTAAATCTTCGCGAAAGCACGCGAGATCTGAAACATGCAGAACTTAAGCACTTGCATCTTCGTTCAAGAGGTCTGTAACTTACGACAACGTGTCGCAGTATATCGTCGGAACTTTAGAAGCAATGGACTCTAACAAACATACTCGTGTCGCAAGTAGAGCAGTTCACTGATCGGAAAGTGCGATTTCCCTTGCTAAGCGGCTGGTCGTTCCAGGGCTGGTGCAGGCTGCACCAAGCTTCAGACTGCTACTGATATGCCTGCACCAGCCTGGACTATAGGGCTTGTGAGCGTTAGGAGCCTGGTGGCCGCTTTTGCACTGTGGCAAGCAGCACCACTCACGTTCGCGGCTACACTTTCAGTGTCGCATGAAGGGCCGATGTCCAGCTAGAAGCCAGATATAACTACGATTTCTCTCAATTGCATGGGCATGATTCCCTCGCAAATGCCAGGACAAGTTGTCATTTGCGTACTTACCTACAAGGGGTACTATTCATATCTCGATATCGAATGAGTGCTGGATACGGTATTGCACTTGGAATCTTGACTATTCCAATGTCAAGAACTTGTCGGCTCCTTTACAATCATTCCACGACCACTTGTCATGACTGATTCTTCGCCAACAACTCGATGAATTCAGCAAATTGGCATGGTATCACGTCGCTTGCTGTCACGAGTTCGTGCATTTTCGATTCCAATAGGAGCGATGGAAGAGTACAATTATAGAATGTTTTGAGTATGAACTAGTTACTCATGGTAAGTGCCACCTGCCGTCGAACAAAACGATCCCAGTTCTTCTATGGGCGATCTGAAAATGGTGGACTCTCGTTCCAGTGGTGTGAATCGATTTCTAGTTACGATGACTGTGGTGAACGGTCCCGCACGACGACTAGCATATCAGAACAGCTCGACGCAGTGTAGAGCCGTGTACGGAATGACAGCTAATAGAAGATGGTCTGTAATGTACGGATTGCTTTACCTGGTCCATCGGAACACTTCGGAATGCTCGGAAGGTTCGGTGGGTTCGCAACGACAGAACAGATAGGCTGAAACTTGCGATGGGCATGCTCAGCCTGAAGAGACTCTCGAGCTTGTGGTCCTTGACAAGTACGCAAACCTACTCGTTGTTGATTCACAATATCAACATGAGCATTCTTGTGAGTGGCGGCAGTAGTGCCGTAACCAGTAATTGGATGTTGCTACTGGTTATTGCAGTAAGGAAAAGCACAATGGCACGCAGACAATGTACTTACGACTGACGGGTTTGATAGCTACTCGTCTGCCTTTTCTCACGGTTTCTGTACAACATTTATCTGCATCCTCTTTCTCAATACCCTGGTCCGCGTCTCGCAGCTGCAACTCGATTATGGTATTGTTATCATTGCAGCCAGGGCAATCTTGTTCACGCACTCCATAAGCTTCATCAGCAGTATGGTGATGTCGTTCGCATAGCTCCAGACGAGCTATCGTACACAGATCCTCAGGCATGGAGCGATATTTACGGACATAGGCTGGGCAAAGACGAACTTATGAAAGACCCAACCTTTTATGCCAATATCAGCTCCGGTCCGGGTAGCATTATCAAGGCTACTCGGGACCGCCACCGAATTCTGCGAAAACAAGCCTCTCACGGTTTCAGCGAACGAGCGTTGAAGAGCCAAGAACATGTTATCACCAAATACGCTGACCTGCTGCTCAAGCGACTGGACGAATGTGCTGTATCTAAGAGCTCAACTGTTGATATTGTTGATTGGTACAATGTGAGCCCCTTCCCTGTCTTTCGATTTCTGATTGCGCGCGATGGACCTGATGTGTGTCCGTAGTTCTTCACTTTCGATGTCATGGGAGACATGGTGTTCGGGCAATCGTTTGACTGTTTGACAAATTGGGGTTATCATCCTTGGGTGAAACTGATATTCGATTCGGTCAAAGCAGGTGCATCCGCCAGATGCGTTAGTTACTGGCCAGTACTGGCCCCAATAACTCCATGGCTGGTGCCTGCTGAGATCCATCAACGACGCCTCGAACAGCGCAAGATGGCACTTGACAAGGCCAACTTCCGTCGATCGATTGACGACGGAAGACAGGACCTGATTTCTGGATATCTCCTGCTGGATAGTGGGGTTACGCCACAGGAGTACGAAAGTACTGTTGCAACATTGATCATAGCCGGTAGCGAAACAACCGCAACTCTGATGTCGGGTCTGACCTACTATCTGCTTAGTGACCGCAAACGTTTGGCAAGATTGACGGACGAGATACGAGGAGCTTTCAAGACTCCACAAGAGATCGACTTCGTCAGCGTGAACAAGTTGCCTTACCTACTTGCTTGTTTGGACGAAACTCTGCGCATCTATCCGCCAGTACCTGATACGTTCCCTCGAAACACTGGCCCAACAGAACAAATCATATGCGGTAAAGTGGTTCCACCTCGGGTATGTACTCCTTTTATCAAAACTCTCATACGTCTACCTCTCTGATAACTCATCGCAGACCACGCTTGGAGTTCATCAGTGGTCCACCTACCATTCACCACGAAGTTTCAAGGACCCTGATGAATTCGTGCCCGAGCGTTGGACGAAGGAGAACGCAGGCTATGAGAGCGACCGAACAGATGTGGTGCAGCCTTTTCTTGTCGGTCCTAGGAATTGTCTTGGCAGGAAGTGAGTACAAGCTGCTGAGAATCCATCTAGATTTGTGCTGGTTCTTGATGTGGTTTCACTAACAACTGTTACAGTCTAGCATACTTCGAGATGAGACTCTTGATGGCACGAATTTTATGGCAATTCGACATGGAGTTAGACCCACGGTCAGCGCATTGGAACCAACAGAAGGTCTACCTCCTATGGGAGAAACCATCGATGTGGGTTAAGCTTGTTCCACGCCTCATGTAGATCGAGGCCTGTGGTCAAAAGAACTCTCATGAAGTTGCCTTGTCAGTTTCTTTCGCTTGACGTTGCAGGTGTCACTTTACTTGTTAATTACGTGGTTTACTCAGTCTCGATCAAGATTTGCGTGTAGATCCGGCTACTCAAAGTTCAGGGCCTAAAGGAAGACCTAATTTCGTGCTAGATAAGGGCTCGCTAACACCCTTCCAAGGCCGAAGGAGCCTTACTAGTAGTGCCTAGAAGCACCAATCACTCATGCCTTTCAGTGCTGTTCACGAATCTGAATCGAAGTAAATATCTAGGTAGATTTTCAAGTTCCAAGCTGCCCACTTCCTTGTGCTGCGTGTACGCCTGAATCCAAGTGGCTTTCAACCGAAGCTATATCTTTCGTCCGCTGATTCCGCTGCTTCAAATGTGGAGCGTCGACAAGGTAGTATCTGAAAGCATCAAGTTAGCTTGAAAGTATCAATTCGGGCACCAGATGTACTTACGCAAGGTCGCTATTGCCACTCGTCTCTGCTGCTGTGAAGCCATCGCCAAGCCAAGCAAACATGTTGATTGGGTCTTTGCAAAGCGAAGTCCAGTCAAAGTCCTCATATCTCGGATTTTGAAGAAGATCAAAGTAATGCAGTCGCGAGCCAGGATGCAACGAAATCACCGTGTCGTCAGAACGGCCGTTCTTGAAAGAGCTCGCGCAATTCTCGACCCATACAGTCTTCTCGATCCATTTTCGCGCATGAGCGAGCCAAGCCTTGGTCACAATCTCCTTCGGAACCAGCGATGAGTATGCTTCTGTTTGTAGCTTGGTGACTAATGTACGTATGTACCTAGTCACAAATTCAACAGATCCAGTAATAGAGCCATGACCTAGCGGACTCTGGGGACCCATCACCACGAAATAGTTCGGCATTTTATCGACTGTGACACTCAGATATGCGGCTGGTAGGTCTTTTGTCCACATATCTCTCAAGTCGTGACCCATCAGACCAAGTACGGGGAATCGAGGCACAAATCCCATGTTGAAACCAGTAGCACAAATAATCACATCGGAATCGACTTGCCTCCCAGTAGTTGTTCTCACACCTGTCTCATTGAATGTCTCAAGCTCACCCCATATGATTTCCACTTTAGGTGAGCACAAGGCTTCTAAGAACCCACTACCTGGCGTCGGTCGTCGACAGCCAACAGGAAATGTTGGAATGAGGTCATCCACAAGCTCGGGTTTTGCAGCCAGTCTATTAGTCATTTGTTTCTTCGTGCCTTCTCGTCCCATCTGTTGAGCTTTGGAGTCCTTAATGTATAGTCGGAATCGTGCATTTAGTTCGCTCTCAACATCCTTACGGAAGGTGTAGTATCCTTCAGGATCGTTCGACCATGCCTCTTTCTCTTCATCCGTGTATATTTTGTTGGCTCCATTCTCACCAGCGAATCGATTAGCTAGGGCTGGAGTGACCCAGGTTCTGCTACGTAGCAATACATAAATCTTTTCTGCTCGGTCCAGTATACTGGGAAGGATTTGAATGCCGGAGCTGCCGTTACCAATAAGTGCGACGGTCCGGCCGCTCAATTGATCGTCTTTCGGCCAGACAGCTGAATGAATCATAGTTCCACTGTACGTATCACGGTTGGGTATCGTCGGCCACCTCCAATTATTGTATGCACCACTGGCATTAATGAAGATATCGCACTCTTCAATAAACTCTTCACCACACTCGCCGTCTTTCGTCTCACCATCCGAGACAACAAGTTCTCGTCCATCAGTCTGAATGATGCGGATTTGCCATTTCTGGCGGTCCTCAACCCATTTCGCGCCAGTGATCTTGTGGCTAAGTCGAATGTATCCACCCAAGTTATGCTGCTCGGTAACCTCCTTCAAGTACTCATAGATATGCTCACCACCAGTGTAGAAACTCGGGAAGTGGGGAAACGGTGCCCAGGTGAACTAGTCGGGCATTGGCTCTGACACACATTGACTCTTTGTCAAACTCACCTGATAGTTGTGGATTGGTATATCGCAACTGAGATTCCAATAAGCACATCTCACGGACTATCACAAGTGGAAGTATTGTTCAGATCACTTACGCGCAACTAGTGTCGAAGTCAGCAGTGCGATAAGTTCGGGACCATTACTGCAAGGGATCCTTACCCAGGGTATCGATTTTCGAACCACGTACCGCCGATGTCAGAGTTCTTCTCGTAGATGGTTAACTGGCAGTTTTGAAAACCACCACTTGCAACCTCATGAGCAAGGTTCAGCCCACTGATACCGGCACCACAGCAGATGATCTTAAGTGGTCGTGGTGTACGCATAGGAACCCTTGACAATTCGAACGCTAGTCGATCGACATTCTCGTAAGCAGCCGTCCGACCTGGATTAGGCTGCTGCTGCGCCGATTTCTGATAAAACGTGATAGCGTCTTCTCTGGCCGAAGCAGTTGATTGGCCATTGGTACGATCAGGGGTCATGATGGTGAAGATTATGGAATCTGGTAAAAACGGCGGTGAGATTGCGATAGCAGCACGTTAACGAAAGGTATTGAGCGACGCCAGTACGAGAATAACGATATCTCTTCCATATAAGATGCTTGGGATGATTTCACTCCGAGCAAAGTCAGGACCTTGCACGAATTTGAAGTGGATTCGGAACCGAAGCCCAAGATTCTCGGAACTATTTTGTTCGTTCCGCCGAGTGGTAGATGCTGCAAGTGGTCTCAACGTAAGGCAGTTGTACAAAGGAAGTACAAGTTTGCATATTCCTGGGAATTGAATCATTTGGCACTGAACATTTATACATGAAAATGGAAATATTGAGCGGAAATGCATTAGTCACCGGAGCAGGTAGTACCAACCGACAACCGAATAGCTGCCAAAATCACTCACATTGCGCAGGATCTGGCATTGGGCGACAACTGTCTCTGGCGTACGTTCGAGCGGGTATTCGAGGTATTGCATTAGCAGACCTGAATAAGGATGGCATCGATGAAACGGCTCGACTCATACAAGATGGGCATCCCGACACTCGGATCTTACCATTAGTCGTGGATGTTACGGATGAGGAGTCTGTCAATGCGATGGTTGATTCTGTAGTACAGACTTTCGGGACATTGGATTGTGGTAAGTCCTGGCTATGTGCTTTCGTTTCCGCCATGTTCTGCATTGCTGAAATTGTGCATTGCAGCAGCAAACGCGGCAGGAGTTATTGTCAAATCTCGCGAAAAGACGGCACATGTTCCGAGTGGTGAATACGATCGTGTAATGAATATTAATGCCCGAGCCGTCGCACTCTGCATGCAAGCAGAAGCAAGAGCAATGCTTCGACAGCCTCGCAAACTGACAAGTGCCTACTGGACAGATCAACGCCGATCGCAAGTTGGCAGTATTGTTAACTTTGCCAGTGTATGTGGATTTGTGTCAATGCCCAATGTCATGCCGTATGTGGCAGCGAAGCATGCTGTTATGGGAATGACCAGAAGTGCAGCGACAGAGCATGGACCCGAAGGATTGCGCATCAATGCTGTATGTCCAGGAATTGTCGACACTCCATTCATCCAAGGCCTTAAGTCAATCAAGGATGAGAGTGACCCGGTATTCGCAAACCCACTCGGACGGCTATGCTTCCCTGACGAAATCGCTGACGCAGTCGTCTTCTTGAGCAGTAGTATGTCGAGTTACGTTAATGGCGCTGCTTTGGTATCAGATGGTGGTAGGTCCTCACAGTATTGAGTGCGAAATGAGAACTGTAGCACATTTGGCTGTTCTCTCAAATTAAATTGACAGTCAAAGAAGTTGGCTTTGTGATGACTAGGGTGTTTCTGAACCTTGAGTGCGACAACAACCTCGACGTGGTTGAATTGTGCGGCCGAAAATGTCCAACACTAGAGGTTAGAAAATGCTGATTAACTGTAGAATGCAACGGTGAACATTTGCAAGTGATCTGCTAGCCATGACCAAAGACAAAGGTGGCAGATGATCGTCAAGCACAGCAGGGACGGGCTTCATTCAGTTCGATTGCGTCCCTCCCTGCTATCTGCTAGTATGCAACGCGTAGCAGCCCTCATCAATGCTACGTATGGATGCGCATGACACACAGGTATGCCATCAAGTATAGTCAACAATGGGATGATGACCGACGAGTCGCGTTGACAATTGAAACCATCGTGCACCGGATGATACCGTCGTTGCTACTAGTAAAGCCTCTCCTCGCAATCGAGACTCCGATACGGTATTAAGAACCTGTAGATCTCAGATCATCGACCCAGTGGATTGCAAGGTAGTTTGATATGGACACGATTTAACAGGGGAACTCGTTGAGCATCAACTTCATCCATAGCTCGTCCAGTCAGCCGTAGATAGCGACCTTAGTTAATGCACTACTAGCCAGCAACCTTGAAAGATATGACTACACCGATACTTCCAGGTATGCTCTGGGGCTCAGTGCCTAGAAGACCTCTATTAAATTCGAGCTAATTTCCAGGTTGTCTGCTCAGCGTGAGGCTGTTGACAGTTTGTGCATGAATAATGATGTTTGATATGCACTGCGCTCAACAATGGAGGCATCCCATACACACCTGCGCAACGATTCAGACGCGAGTATTCAGCCGAACAGCTCGGCCGGCGTGACAGATGAGCAAGAAAAGCGAGGTAAAAAGCGAACAAAGTATGCGGTGAAAGCATGGTAGGTCGTATGATAAGAACTAGAGCGCTGCGTTCATCGACTTTCCTACTAAACTGCGAATCTAGTCACACCTGCAAACGTCGGAAGGTCAAGTGTACTGGCGAGGATCCTTGTCACCAGTGTCGAACCCGCGACATTCGATGCCGCTATACATCTCCGGCTAACTCGCCGTTGCCTGCTGGCGGAGCAAGTGGCGAGATTGCGCAGTACGATTGCTCCTGCTTACAAGTACTGACTTGAGCACTGACTGACATCACATCGTCACAGAAGTCATTCTCGAGCCAGCAGTCGCACTTCTATTAATCCGCTTGAGCAAAGCGCCATGCCGCTGTCCATTACTTCTGCACGTACCACACTGGTTGATTCACCTGACAACTGTCTCAATGATCGTGTAAGCGCGCTTGAGCGTATGATGACTCATGTGGTTAAATCGGCTATATTGATGAAGGGCTCACCGTCAGGAGGAAATACCCTCCCAATCCTTATCCAGCCCAATATGCCTGACGGGCACGATGATAGTCGACAATTCGACGTACGGGCGGCTCCCTACGATAGCCTCGCTCTCTCGTCTCAGGTCGCCGCTATGAGCGCTTTGCTATCCCGACCGCCTACTCCACCGAACAATCGTGGTCTGCTGGAAAGCGACTTAGAGGTCTTGATTGAGCTTCCCGAGCCTCGCTGTCTCCAGCATCTCCTCAACATTTACTTTCGTGACATGGACAATTATTTTCCCTTTCTTGATCGTGAAGAAATCGAACCGCAAATACTTGAAACCGTTCATCAGCTCGGCTACAGTTCGCACAACCGTATCCTGGTGGTAACCTTGAAAAATCTAGCCTTATTCGCACTTGCGTGTATCATGCTAGCATTGGCAGACTGCTTAAACTCTGACAATGGTGCTAGTGATGGCGAGACGACACCAGGCTGGGAGAGCTACGTCCAGAGTTGCCGTGCATTACAACATTTGGCCAATTCCAAAGTCCTCAACTTACATGTGGTCAGAGCGCAGTGCCTTGTTGCCGCGTATCTCATGCAGTGTGAAACACTTACAGCTGCTTCCAAGGCTGTATTTGCAACGTGGCAGCTGGCCACTTCGATACGTTTGAATAACAAGAAGAAATGGCCAAGTAGCGACAGCAAAGGGTCTTTGCAGAGACAGCAACTATGGTGGACAATCTACTTCTTGGACCGACAAATTTCTCGGAGAAGCGGTACGGCATATCATATTCGCGACACCGAATTTGATGTCGACGACTTCGACCCAAAAGGACGCCTGACAGAGCGATACAGCACCGTAGCAAACGTGTGGTACTCAAGCATCTCAGCGAGCTACCTACATGTATTGATCAGTTTAGCAAGGCTCTGGGGCACTGTGTGGGATACTTTTTTCGCAGTCGGGGCTAGTAAAAAGGGAGACTGGATGGAAGTTGAGATAATGGATGCCCGAATTCTCAACACCCGACGCCAGTTACCGAGTCTATTGACCTGGAACTCAGATGAGCTGATGACCTATATACGCAACGGCGAGGACGGACTCCACATCCGTCGACGACTTCAGATCTACACGGTGAGCACATCGATCTGTATCTACACCATGAAAGCATATTCTAATTGGAAAGTAGAGGTTGGAACTTCTTCGCATGCTCATTCGACAAAATCCTGTCTGTCAGGCCGTGTTTAATTCAGAGACATCTCATTTCTGTGCCCGGCTTTCACGCGAAATAATCAGAGCTCATGACCTGTATATCTCCCATTATCCAGAAGCACGAGCAATTGGCTATTTTACCACGAGTTCGACAGTGGAGTGTATCTATCACCTAGCATTGGTCATGCATGACTCGAAAGACCAAGATGAGCATGCTGCATGCGTGTCTGCCTTCGGTCAGGCTCATGGTATTCTTGTCAAGCTTTCGTCGTACAACAAGGTAGCAAAAAGAGCTTTGAAGGCATTGAACAGTATAGTTCGGAGATGGGGCGGGGGTACGTCTAATAGTACTAGCGACGCTGCTCGTGACAATTTACGCCAACCTGGTGCTGTCGACCGTATTGTAAGTTACCCATCGGACAACGTTTCGTCCAAGCTTGATTTACCTCGACCTCTTGGTGTCGTCTCGGCTGACATCGTCCAAAGACCACAGATTCCAATTTGCAGATTTCGGGATTTCAGGAAAGCAGTATGCAGAACGGAAGTGACTCATTCGGCAACGACTTTGGTGAGTGGATGAATGTCAATATGGATTCTCTTCTCGGCCATGAGTTCGATGCACTACCTGAGTTGCAAATATAGTGGAGCTAATATCTCTGTTTCTGCTTGCATATCAATGTACACGTTCCTGGTAGTGTTCCGAAGGTCCGGAAACTTCCGAGACCACAGCGTTGGAACGACGCCTGCGGCGTATCTTCGAACTTCAAACTTCAGCAAGATGGTATCAGAATCGCCAGGCTGCCATCCTGGAGAAGCCTAATATCAGTCCAGCCGGTCCTGTTCCACCCGATATGCAGTGAAGAGGTGTTTCGGGCGTCCATCTAGTTTGGACCACCTCAAAAAACTAGTTTGGACCACCTTTTCAGGCATCAACATACTGAGCCGGCATGATTTTCTACAGTATATAGCTGATCTAGATCCTAGCTGACTCTGAACCTAACCCCTTACCCAGAAACCAGAATCCTAGCTTAAGCACGATAATTGATTAATAATAAGTAGAAGAGCGCTGGTAAGGCATCAATCTCTAGTTAAGGACTGCGAGTTATAAAGTGGCCGCTCTGTGGTGGCGGGTGGTCCAAACTAGTTTTCTGAGGTGGTCCAAACTAGACGGACCCGTGTTTCGGAACTAAGGCTGGTGGTGAGCGTCACTTCGGAACCGACCTTGGTGATGTTATCTCTCTAGGTAAATCTCGCCTGGAACATTAGGGATCCTGCCCCTTGTAGTCCAGGCTTAGAGTCCCTAGCCCTAGCCTATAGAGGCTTATAGCACTAGGCGGTCTCCAGCTATGGGTAGCTAAATGCAGTTTAGGCGTCAAGGTCTGTTCTCATATGACCAGCACCACCAGCCCTGGCCGATAGCTTCCAAGGTTTACACCTGCTCAATTCTCCTTAGAGACTCGAACTATTCTCAGTGAACCAAAGCTATGACTTTAACAATCGATGAGGTAGTACAAGATTGTGACTCTTCGTCTATGGCACATACTAGCCATTGAATATTAGCACATCAGCTATAACGAGATTTAATGTCTTTGCCTCGCTACCGTAGGTATCGTGATATATCTACGACACGTGTTCGAAGCTGGAAACTTGATTGAGTATTTCTATTTTCTTGTAATATGACACTATCATCTAGTCCTTTCCACCATCGGAGAATGCTCTTCATCCAATGACCCCTTGATGCTATATAGTCGAACGTCACTCAACCTTGTTAAATTACTAGTAGTCAACGGCGAATCCTGTCTCTTTACTCGATTTGTCGCGCTCGTTCATCGAATTCCAGATACCACCTGTAATGGGAACATTCCGTGTTAGTTTCTGTTGCAATTCTTTATGTACAGCAACAAGTCATTGCAAAGAAGGTTCAAAATGTAACTCACGTAAGATCCGTATCATTATTCACTTCGTCGTCTGTGAAACCCGTAGCAAGCCATGCGAAGGTCAAGTCTTGCGAGTCACACAGACTCTTCCAGTCGAAATCTTCGTACCTTGGAGTGCTCAATAACTGGAAATAATGGATTCTGCTTCCGGGATGTAAGCTGTTAAGAGGCCCATCTACACTCCCATTCTTGTATGTGCTCGCACAATGGCTTGCCCAAGCTGTTCGCGCCAACCAAGCCAATGCATGTTTCTGGTAAGCCGGAGCGACGTGACTTTTTGGAACTAGGTAGCTATAATTTTGAGTCTGTAGTTTTCTGATGAGGTCGCAAATATATTTCGTGACCATCTCGATTGATGTCACCACACTGCCATGGCCCAGAGGGGAATAGGGTCCCATGAGGGTGAAGTAGTTCGGCATATCAGTGGCGGTGACGGATAAGTATGCGTGAGGATTCGCCAGCCAGCGCTCCTGCAAATCGACACCATTTCGACCGATTATCGGGAATCTGGGCGCACAGGACAAATCGAAGCCGGTCGCGCAGATGATAGCATCGATGCCTTGAAGGACACGACCTGAGGAGGTGCGGAGTCCATCTGTGGTGAAGCCGTCCACCTTACCCCAGACAACTTCGCATTTCGGGTTGCAAAGTGCTTCCAGATATCCGTTGCCAGGCGTGGTACGTCGACAACTAGAAGGAACATTAGCCAGGCCAGCATACCTTGTCAAATGTCACGTACCCAACAGCAAAGTCTGGGACCATTGACTCCAAAAGCTCTTCTTTACCACCTGCTGTCAATTTCGTTGTCATCTCGTTGATGCTGAAGTCACAGGCAGCTTTCTGCTCGGGTGTATGATCAATGTAAAGCCTGAAGCGACTGTTCATCTCTCTTTCGATCTGCCGCCGATACTTCAGGTACGCGACGGGATCGGCCGACCAAGCAGCTTTTTGTTCTTCTGTGTAGTTGTAGTTACGTCCTCCCGGACCTGCAAATTTCGCAGCAAAGTTCGTCGTTATCCAAGTGGGACTTCGAATGTGGACATAGACTTTCTTCACTCGATCGATGATGGCAGGGAGCACCTGGACGCCACTACTGCCATTACCTATCAATGATACCGTCTTACCGTCGAGTTCGCTGTCGGCGCCACGAGGCCAGGCCGCCGTGTGCAGGAGTTTGCCCTCATAGCCTCGTAGATTCTCCACATTGGGCCACTTCCAGTTGTTGAAGAAACCAGAACAGTTCACGAAGACATCGCACTCTTCGTGAAACGTTTCTCCAGTTTCACCGTCCGAAACTCCGGGACTGGATATAACAAGATCTCTGCCGTCCGTTTTGTTTATGGTTAATCGCCATGTCTCACGGTCTTCTAGCCAGACAGCATTCGTAACCTTATGGCCAGTCCGGATATATTGACGAAGATCATGTTGATCAGCTACCGAGTCGATATAAGCATTAATATCTTTACCTGCGCCATAATACGATGGCCAGAAAGGATTAGGAGCCCATGAGAACTATAATTCATCAACAAATTAGAGACATGAGTATGTCAACCGAATACTCACTGTGTAGTTTGGGGCTGGAACATCGCAGGCACATCTGAACAGGCACGTTAGTCACGTCAAACTTGCCCACCAAACAATTCAACTCTTCGTAACTCAATGACCATCCACTCACCCAGGATATCTATTCTCGTACCAGGTTCCCCCTATTCCAGCATTCTTTTCGTAAACAGTAATAGTCGCATTGCGTAACTTCCCAACATGAACAGCTCGCGCCAGTGC